>PVHP010036496.1:0-17878 GCA_004024765.1 Zapus hudsonius | reverse complement strand
AGAAAGAGAGAGAGAGAGAGAGAGAGAGAGAGAGAGAGAGCCACTTATGTGGGTCCTGGAGAATTGAACCTGGGGCCTTAGGCACTGGAGGCAAGTGCCTTAACCGCTGAGCCATCTCTCCAGCCTGGTAATATTTTTTAATAAGGAAAAATTTTTAAAAATTGACTATTTTCTAACATAGTTTAGGTAAATCTGCAAATTTTTTTTTAATCCAGATGTTTGTTTCTACTGCTGAGTCATCTAGGAGCATTAGTCTGACACTTGAGGAAATGTGCTAAGGGGTCTCTTATTACCGAATTTTTTTTCATGTAGAATACCCCACCACGACTGTCCTTCTCACATTTCAGAGTCACCACAATTTGTTCACGCTGATGGAAAGAGGCAGATTGATTTGGCCTGGCTTGTTCCGACAACCACCCACCTCTGAATCTGAGTAGAATCAACTTTTCAAAATGGAATGGCTGATGGGATTGTGGAGGGCGTGTGTGTGAGGGAGGGAGGCAGCAGAGAAGGTGGAGGAGAGACGGGAAGGAGGAAAAGTGGGCGTCAGCAGCAGCAGGCAGAAGAGGGAGGGACCCTCAGGCCATCCATGCATGAAGGAAACCCGAGGGTGGGAGAGTTCTGGAGTGAGATGACCACAAACACTTGCTCATCTGCCATCTTCGCCAGGGCACAGGGCTCCTCTGGCTTGTTCTTCCCTTTATGGCCAAACCGTGACATTACTTTTTCAACACAGGCTTGGAAAGCAGATGAAAACTAGTTTTCTTTCCCTAGGGTTAAGCGTTTAGATTTAATCTCCCTTACACTCTCAAATAAAATTAATACTATATAGAATTGAAGCTATACTAGCCCAAGACAAAGTTAGACTTTCTAGAAAAAATAAGTTGCTATAGTTGGACATTAATACAACCCAGGGTATGTAATTTACAGTGCAATTTTTAGTCAACACAAAAACAGTGCTACCCTATGCTAGACAAAGTGCATGGGACACATGCAGTCATGGGCCGGCTCTTTAAGCTGAGATTAGAAAGTTAATTATGAAAGTCATCTAATAGTTCAGTTAAATTGATGAACTCATTTGAAAGTATTTGAGTCAAAGAACTAACATTCAAAGAACAACATTTAATAAAGTGGAAATTGTAGACTGCTACGTCTATCCTGACAATTAAGAACACTGCTTTATATTTCATAACCAGTGGTTTGTAAGTGAAAAACAGTCTCAAGTGCAGCATTAAATCAAGAGCCTATACAGCTTAATTAGCAACACTGCACTTACAAATTGAGTCAAAGGTAAATAACCAGGAAATGTGCTTTCTTAACTGACTCAGCTTCTTCGCTACAAGTGACGTCTACCGTCTATAGACGCTGTCTGCACCCCACGCAACGAGGTGGCTACCAGTGTGTCCTGCTTCGTTTATGAGCAGCTTGAGGAGGTGTTTTCATCTCGTTATCAGAATATGTTTGGGTATTTTATTTCTGCAAAACATTTAAATATTGAAACATATTTCCATGAAGTTTAAACTATGAGACCTGCCATTCACAAAGCCTTGGGAAGACTCATTTATTTATGGCTTATTTTATACTTTTTGTCTTAAAACGGCCCTTCCCCAGATTTGGGTCAACAGGTGGCAAGAAATTTGATTTGTTCCATCTATCAAACACATTCTTTGTTTCTGTTCATGGGTCTTCTTGCAGAGCTCACTGGGCCTGGTGTCAGAGGCCAGATTTACCCCAGAAGCCAGCAGCCGTTAGTGGGTCACTTCTACTCCTGAAAAACGGAAATGCTTCTTTCTTTCTCCTGCACTTAATTTAGAGGAAAAATGTGAAAGTTCTATGAAAAGTTATAGTTTATGCAGAGCTCGGTATATAGTCCAGGCTGGCGCTGAACTCAGGACCTTCCTGCTTTAACCTCCCAAATGCTGGGAATACAGGTGTGCTTTTAATATTGGATTACACTTGGGTATTTTAGAAATCTGGGTTTCTCTGGTAATCTATGCATGGAACGCTGACCCTGTGACTGTCTGAGTCGTTTCCTCATTTGTATGTAGCAACATCTCTGAGTGCTCTAGGCCTCCTGCTCAATGTTTTATAGGGATATTTAAATTATTATTCGTTATTTATGCACTACGCAGTAATATTTACAATTAATGCTATAGATTTAAATATAGATTACTATTTATATAGGAAAGAAAGGACTGCTATTATAGAATAAGCCATTAATTTATAATTGTATCTTATTTAAATCTCACAACCCATTACAGCTGCCGTTATTCTACAGAAAAACTCTGGGGCTCAGACAGTGTAAGTCACTGAACTCGGAGGTCACAGTCAAACTCTGGTCTTCCCAAGTCAGCGTTTTCATTACGTATATCATCGTTATTTAGCTCAGAGACACTCTCTGCTCTAGCTACAGCCCATACTGTTGCAACCTTGTGAAAAAATACTGTATATCAAAAATGTGAATTTTACTGTTAAATAATAACATAATTTTGATTTTTAAAAAAATGAAAGCTAAGTGAGAATATTTTATCATTTCCTTTAAAGTGAATGTCTAACGCTTTACACTTTGACTCTTTGAAGCTCTGGAGAAGCATGTTCATACCCTGGGACAAACTTGCTTTTCTACTTTTTAACCCAAGTATTCAGCACTTCAGAAATCAATAAACTAACCATAAAGAGTTGTAATAATCACTAACATTTGGATAGAAAAGCAGACCCCTTATTTCCAAATATATTGTCTAGGAATACGTTCTATTTTAACATGGCATTAAAATGTAAATTAATCTTTTATACCCACAGGTGGGGAAATCAACTATTTTCTGACCACGCACTGCATTTATCACTCACTATAAAGTATTTGCTCATGTCACAAACATTTGATCAGAACGCAAAACTTTTACTAACATAGTATTTCATTTTAATTTTGGAAATTAGACACATTTCCCAAGATTCTTTGCATCTCAGATCTAAAAGTGCAGTGGATGCGACCAGCAGCTGCAGGTGTTGGAGACCCTGGACATTTGTGAAGAGGGAAATATTACTTAATGCAAAGAGCGTGGGCATTCAGAAAGGCTATCTTGAATTCAGACAGAACTAGTTTCATATATTATATTATGTGCACATAATATAATATACTTCATATAATGATCGAATTCGAATTTGATTGAAAAATTCCAGTAAGAGAAACAATAGTGTTGGCAGGTCATGAAATATTATCTTACTCTAGGAGTTAACGGGGAAGCTTTACACAGGAAGGAAGCAGAGCAGTTTTAGTCGGGAAACGCATTCTCAGCTTGTCTTATATTGTGGCACGAATATAAGACGCAAATAAGAATCTAGTCCATTACATGTGGATGGTCAAGTTTACACAAAAGGCTCTTTGCTTCAGATTTCGCTGAGACATTGTCGCTCCCTTCCACCTCTTCGTTGCCCAACCCTGAGATAAGGAAGTGCTTTTGCTACAACTCCAGCCTGCTCTTTCTTCTCTTACAGGAATTCATATCATCTGTGTCTTCAAATTGAGGGAAAGTGAGGTTTTTCAACTGATGTCTGTCTCTATGCTCAGAGTCTGCTCTCAGCAAATCTCAGTTTCAGCTTGAGCTGTTTCAGGCAGGTCTCCCCCAGAGGACACTTTCGACTGTCCATAATGCCATCAACAATCTGCCCCCCTATCGGTACTTCCACGCTTTAAAAGGAAAAAAGCGAAATACAAAAGTAACGAAAAACAAAGCTCCCAGCTCAAAAACCATGCCAGGCATTCCCATGGGAAGGCACCTCCACCCCTTGCCAATGCCAGTAAGCCAAGAGAATAAGTTGGGCTCAAGCACTGGCCACGAGAGGTCTCGGAAGGTCACCCCGGCCATGCAGACATACCCCACAAACCACTGTTCCCAGGGTGCCTCTGCTGGGCTTCTCCTGCCCCCCACGCCTAGGCCTACCTGTCTGCCACTTAGAGAGGGAAGAGTGGTGGGCGGAGCCACTGGCATTTGGGTGCACATGCTCCTCTCCTGCTGGAGGCCACTTATACACCCCCATGCCAGCTGGGGGTCACTCTGGGGGACGGGCCTATCTTGGATCTGCTGATCACACCTGGCCCATGGTGTGCAGCAATCGTCAGACAGCCTGGCGGGCTGGAGAGTAATCCCACGCTGGCCCCTGTCCCAGGGGGCTTGGCAGGAGAGAGC
This sequence comes from Zapus hudsonius, assembly GCA_004024765.1. Classification (NCBI taxonomy): domain Eukaryota; kingdom Metazoa; phylum Chordata; class Mammalia; order Rodentia; family Dipodidae; genus Zapus; species Zapus hudsonius. Next base: position 13,694 of record PVHP010036496.1, on the reverse strand, counting down.
CTGTGGGAGAAGGAACCTCCATTTTCTGGGAGAAAGAGGACCATGGCAGCAACACGTTCGCTTATCCTCCCTCTACTCTTCATTTTGTTTTCACTCTGGAAATGCGTCAAGATGCCAAATGATGGCTTTCAAGTCACTGCATTCACAGAGCACCCACATCGCCTGAAGCTAGGGGCTCACGTCACACACGTAGCATGCACACTACACTGCACAGAGGCGGACATCGAACTGCTCCAGGTGGAAGCTGACGTCGTGGTTCCTTTCCGACTTCATGGGAATTCAAGGCAAAACAGAGCTAAATCTGATGTGCATGTAATGAACCAGAGAAGCGTGATTTAGTGTTGGGCTTTGCTACAATCCATCCATCATATTCCACGATGATTTATTTAGAAGTTTGTTTCTTTGGGCTCTAATTTGTCCAATAGCCAACAGTATTGGAAATATTCAAATTAGCCAAAGCCAAGTAGTTTGAGATTTTGGGAAAATATGTCGTTTTCCCAAAATACACATCAAACAAATGAAAATAAACGTAGAGAAAAAACAATTGAAATCTAATTAACTTACTGAGTATAAACACACCTAATCACATAACACACAAACTGGGATGCTAATCGTTCGTTTCCGTTGTTATCAGCACATCTACCAGAGTATGTTACGTGTGCTCCTTCCCTTCCTCCCCATCCTTTGAGCCTGGAGTTCTAAGAAGAAGGTAGTTTTTGACAATTCAGTGAAATATAAAAAGGAACAGAATGTATCACCATTGGTTCTTAATTTAACATATAAAATCCTTGAATTCCAAAGGTCTGTTTCTAGTTTAGTGCATTTTCCCTACGAATTTACGTGCTTTATTTTTTAATGCCTCTGGTTGTTAGATGGGTAAACAGTCATTCAGAAATGGTTTTTTAATCCAAATTTTTAATAAAATTTGTCATTTGGATTTGGCAGGGTCGTCTTGAATAATAATTTAAGAAAAAAGCAATTAGAAAATGTGGGAAGGTGGAGACAGACAACATATCACACAATTTTGATTTATTAATAGATGAATACATTGGTCACTATGAATGAAAGCTGCAACCACTTACAATGGAAAAAGTGCACAAATAACGTAAAAAAATAAGAGATTCAAGATGTTTCCAGAAAAACAACAGGAAAATCAAGCACTGATAAAATCTAAGTTAACTCTGGTATTTGAAAATTTAAATAATGGAAATTTAACTAATGGAAAACATGGATTTTAAAATTAGTCTCAGTAAAAAAAATTTTAAAAAATATATCTGGAGTCCAAAAATTATTATTTTCCCAATATGTCTTCCCTTACAGCCAGGAACCTCCTTTAGAACTTGTCCCCAAGTTTAATGAGACACCAGCTCTCAACTGTCTCAGCAACTGACTTTCAGAGATTTCATGGAATTGAAACATGTAGTCATTTTGTCTTCCAGAAATCAATATTTCATCATGAACCAGTCTGCACGAGGCTGGCCTGGCTTGGTGTCCAGGGTAGCATTGCAGAAGGCCCGTGTGTCAGAGGGTCCTGATCCGTCCATCAGCCCGTTTCCCAGCTTGAATCTCTTATTCTGCAGGGCGAGTGGGTGCAGGATGGGGCTGGCAGACCATGTTAACTGGCCCAAGCACACTCGGGACAGTAGCCTTACTCTGAATCACACCAACGCTCCCCCAAGCACTGGGACCTCCACGGGATTCGAAAATGCAGCCACTCACTCGCTTTCCCCGAATCTTTCTGAGTAAGCAGAAGGCAGGAAAAAAGGCCAGAGGGTTCACCTTAACTTTCCCAGCATTTTCGTCATCTTCTTTTTTTTCCTCAAATTCAAAGGCAACAGTCATCCGCTGTTGTCTCTGCTCTTCCCACAGGGTTGGGTTGAAGCTGTCACTGTCTGACGGGAAATCTGCGGCACAGGCCAGAGGATCACTGTGGTTTTTTTCTTATTAAAAAACATCTTTATTGTCAATAATTAGATACATTGTATGGGTAAATCTTCCCTCCTCTTTGCCCCCAACCCACTGGAGACCTTCCTCAGTGGGCTTACTGGATCAGTCCATGGTGTAGGGGGTTATGAATTGCCAGGTTTTTTCCTTTTGTGTGTTGTCATTGAGGGGGGCAATGTCTCTGGATATTCTCCCCCACCATGGCTTTTGCAATCTTTCTGCCTCCTCTTCCGCTCAGTTCTCTGAGTCAGGGTGGTTGAGTTTTAAGTCTGCTTCATTGTTGAGGTCTTAAGTGTCTCTGGTGACTCTGGATCTCTGTGTTTTATAGAGCTGATCACAGAGCTTAGAACACTACGTGAGAAACTGACAGTAAGAGCTACCAATGAGCACAGTCAGCAAAGCCAGGGGACTGGGAGGGCAGAACGGAGGACAGAACGAGAAAGGGGTAAATTTCTCTTGAGATTTCATACGTAGCCTTGTACATATTAACACTGCCTTCCTGAGGGGAAGGGGAAGTTTCTAGAATGTGCTCAGGGCAAGAGCATGGAGTTGTGGATCAAGTTCTTTCACAGTCTCTTCTCCTCACAGCAATGTGATAGGCCCATGGCTATCATCCTCACTTTCCTGAGTGTCAGATCCTGGCTCAAATTACAGGGCTTCTCTGTGACTAACGAGGACCCTCCTGCCTGTGTGACTGTAGTCCTGATGCTTGTACCACGGACTCAGCTTATTCACTTTTCCAACAGATACTTATGACTGATTTTCCAATCGAGTGCCCATGATTACAACTTTTTCTCTTTGTTTGTTTCTCTTTGTGTGTGTGTGTGGGGGGGGGGGGGGGGGGACAGTACAAGTACTTAGCTTAGGCTAAATTCTTGATCATGTTTTTATTTGTTATAATGGGTTCTGAAAACTGAATTATTATATTCCTTGTCTTGTTTGAAGTCCAAAACACTTCAGTTAGTAACTTTCCTTTTCTCAATGGAAAAACCAAAACAGAAAGAGAATCTCAGCAGGCATGTGCAAACCCCTTCGCTTTACTGTCACCTTTGTCCATTGTGGGCCAGAACAAATTGGGGGTTAGGCCAGGAGACTGGACTTCAGAAGGGAACTGTGAACCTGAGATACTTCTCACTGCTCCCCACTTTCTGATAAAATATTTTGATAATCCAGGGATATTAAAATGAAACCGTAAGTAAAGCTAAAGTTCAATCATATTGAGATCTGAAAATTATATATCAGGACAATTGTTCCTTTTCCTACATCTGTAATTTAAAATTTCAACAAAAATATCCTAAAACATCCTCCAATGATTCACTTACATTTGAAAGTTACAGAGTAAAACCATGTGTTGCAATTCTCCCTAAGAAGGAGAAATGAACGAGCAAGTGTTTATTTCCCAAGTTGACTTCATCAGGCGGACTGGGTGGCCAAATTCTAGTTTACTCTCCCCAGAATCAGTGCTAGTTATATACAACTGAAAAAAAAATGCATGCCAGCCCAGGCCGAGCATAAATGGGAAAAGGCGTTTGTATGAATAATGTGGTCATAGGAGAGAAGATAATCACCGCAAAAGGTTCAGCTTTTTATGAAAGCATTTTTATCATAGCTGCTGACATCGTTTAGGGAAACTCAGCTTGCAAGAGAAAAGGTGGTCATTAATATAAATCATTTCTCTCTGACTAACTCATATCTGGAAGCTCTAGACATTAGATCTGTGCCCATGTGAAAACTACGCACAGGGATGACTTCTTCACAGAGCTTTGCTTGGGCTCCCACTGCTCGATGCGTCAGCCCAGAACAACGTGGGTGACCTAGTTCTTTGTCTTGCAGGCCCAGAGGAGAAGCTGCTTTCCATGCTGACATCATGCCCATGTACACTACCAAGAGGAAGGTTTGCTTTTGGAACCTTCCCACAAATAGCACCTCAAAGAGACACATGCCCAACATACACTCTCGAATGGCGTGCGTCCATGAGCCAGCACTCCTGGTTAAAGATCAGAATGGAAACAGTCCTTACTATAAACATGAAAGACACACGTGTGCTGACGATTTACCTTCATCACCACGAGGCTGCTGGGGAAACATATAGTTGGTCAAAACCCTTTGCTTGGTTTCTGGGTGGGCCTCCGTCTGCAGCGGGATAAGAGCCTTGGACTAGAAGCAGAAAGCAGCAATTAGATGAACCAATGAGCAGAGTCTCAGGAGACCATGGTTAGGAGCTTGGAGCCCAGGAATGAGTGAAAATCACAGCGTTGGAGTAAGACCTATGCCAAGGGATAGTTCCACTGCTGAGATTCTCATAATGAGGTTTTTCTTCTTCAGCATAATCTTTACAAATTTAGCAAAACCTTTTCAACTATGCAATGTCAGTTTAATCTTGAAGAGACCCAGATCACATTGCTAAATTGGTCAACTAAATAAGCATTAGTCTGTTTATATATGTTTACTCATTTTCATGGGCTGTTGTTTTGGAGACATGGATTTGTATCAGCTTCAAACTCTGTAAGATCACCTATGAATTTAATTGAGTTGTGTTAACTGGGTTGAGCTTACTTTTAAGAGATACTATGGTGTTGGTTTTAAGAGATATTTTCTAAGCAAAGACAAGGTCCATATATAGATAAAACTGTATATATCTGATGCCTCATGATATGATTATGCTCATATTTCATTCTCTATTACTAATTTGATTTCAGAAAAGTTATTTTTAAAGACGTTTTAAAATTCATGTATTACAGAAATACATGGAGAATGAGCGTCATTCTCATTAATGTACTAATGTATTAAAAATCTGTTTCTTTCAGGGCACTTTATAGGAGAGACACAAAAAGTAGATACCAGTGTATGCATATTGAATCAACACAGAAGTTAAATGATGTTGTTTACTCTTCCACAAGAATAATACATCATGCTGTCCAATAGCATCGTTCGTGTTGATTCCTAGAATGGTTGATTCACAATGGTACGATGAGTCTGTGGAAGAGCCTTGGCTTATTGGTAAGGTTTGCACTGAAGTCAAAAGCCCCCATTTTACCCTGTAGATGGAGCAAGGACTGCAATATCGCTACATTCACACCAACATTCTCATAGTTACACTTTATGATTTATAAAAGCCATTTTCACAGAATACCCGGATAACTAGAACTATGAAAAATTCATTTACCTGTAATGATAAACTAAATTCAAGATGGATTGTTTTCATTTGGACATTGATATTTTGGGATAGGGTTTTCAAAATCTTAGAAATGTAAGAGAGAGAGAGAAAAAAAAAAGGACCAGTAAACTCTGCCACAATTATCCACGGCCACTTCTGGGGGGCAAACCTGGTGTGCCTAATTATTTCTTGTTGTTTTCCAGTTAATAAAATGATTCATTAATACTCAATGGCTGATTCAATTATCATTTATTTTCATGCGAATATAAAAGTATATCAAAATATTTCCACAAAATACTAAAAATAGCTGCCCAAAGATATCAGTGGATTTCTTGAATAAAGTTTTAGAATTAAGTTGATTATAATTAAAAGCACAAGGAAAGTAATTCCTTCTTGTGGGGACTGTGGTAATGGCTTCTTACTCTCTACCTTCAGAGATATAATTAAAGTCTGCTCTCCAAGGGCAAACGTGTGTAGCAGGAGCTCACAGCTATCGAAGGGTCCTTTAATATTTTGTCTCCGACAGTGAAGTAGGTGCTAAATAGTACTTGGTGAGAGTTGAATCTGTACCTTTCCACAATCCTCCTCTGGGGGTAAAGAACATTCTCTAACAATTGTCAAATATGTCTACTGGAAAAAGTTACTAACCCAAAACTTCAATTATATAGTTTAGCTAAGGAACAAAATAAATCAGGCAATACAAGTTTTTACCTGGTTGTCAGAAAGCCACAGTGCTGCAAGCTCTTTAAGTCTGGTAAAGGAGAATGGTAAATTCTTCAATCTGTAAATACAAGAGAATTCTAATTGCACAGGTTGAAATGGGTGGAGCTTGTTTCTAATAACTTAAAAACACGCTGCTGTGTTTATTCCATTTTCTTCCTTCCTTTTCCATGGAGCGTCACCAACATTCTTTAAATGAAAATCTCTCTCATGCTTCCCATAGTATCTGAATAAAACAAAGCACTTACCATGCCTTGCCAGGTCTCAGGGCGTGTGGCCCTCAGATCTGTGCCCGCCCCCCCAAAGGCACTTGCTTCTGCCATGTCTCCTATCTGCTCAGTCTTCTCTGGAATGTTCTTTCTGTCATGATTTGCTCTGCTAAATCCTAAAGTCCTTTAGCTTTCGGTGGTTCAAAGGACATTTTCTCACAGAGGGTTTTCCTGATCCGCATTTAAGCTGCTTTTCTCAGTCTAGCTTAGGGTACCTTGTGTTGCCTTTGTGGAATATTCTAGAGCTTTCACATGTGGCTGACTTTTGTGATTATTGGTTTCCACGGCTGCCATGAGGGCAAGGGGCCATGTCTGTCTTACTTCTAAGTCAGTTTGTATTTCCCAAAGTTCTCTTAATCTCCAAGAATTGTTGTTCTTTTATCTTTTATTTAGTCACTGTATAGATTTCAAGAAGGAATCTTTCAAAATAGCATTTTGGAGATATGTGAGTTTAGCTTCAGCTGTAATATTCCATCAAAATTATATTTATTGTTGGCTTCAGCCTTTGGAAGGATGCACTACCCAAGTCTAAGTTAATATATCCCTGATGTTTTTGAAGTTGTGCAGGATCACATTGGATCATTTTAGTTGCCATCCTAGCCAAGCTCAGTGTGCTACAAACCCACCAAGGCGATTGACTGCAGGTTCACTTCTGAACGTAGAAAAACATTTCAGGAATAACTTTCAATAAAAACTTTAAATCTTTTAGAAATTCCATTAGCAAATGACAAATGTATTTTGATAAAAGAATCATAAAAACTAGAATAATTAATAATTTTTATGTGCAAAGACAATTAAGTACTTTCAGGTAATTTAACAAATATGAAAGGGGTGGGAAGCCAGTATAAATCTTAGCTAGAGAACCGTAGAAAGGAGAGAATAACCTTCCTGAATTAGTATTTGTAAAACAGATGAGAAAACAAAGAATCAAAGGAATTAAGTTATATAATGTAGTGAGCCGTTCCTGTGAGGTAAGGGGTCGGGGTGGCCCAGCCCCATTCCCGGGGCCAAGCCCTGCCACGCCCACCTACTGGACGCATCGAGGGCTTTTTCTTTGTTTGAGAGCCTGCTGAAATTATGGCGCTGGTTTCTGCTTCCTACCTCCACGAGGTGTGCATTCCAGAGGATTTATTAACTCCTTGTTTGGAAATGGCTTAATGCCTGGCATGCTTCCGTGTATTTGGACCAATTGTGAATGTATATGTATGTAATGCTGATAGGCTGTAGTTTGACTTAAAAATTCCTGCACATCCTGAGCGCGGGAGGAGAAGAAAAGAGAAGAAGAGAAAAGAGAAGAAAAAGAGAAGAGAGAAGAAAGAAGAAGAATGAAGAAGCAACTAGTAAGATTGTAACTTGCAAGGTTTCTTGAATAAATTGCTGCGGAGAAGAACCCCCTGGTTGTGTCCTTTCTTGCTGGCCGAGTTTGGACGCGACAATATAACAATACTTTCTTAGTAAAATTCCAACTTTAACATTAGACCTAATTAGTAGCTGATAAATGTCATTTGAATTCGCTTACAGAAATAATGCAGTTAAATTTATGGGGAGGTATTTTTCACGTTAGGTGGAGACAAATTAAAAGCAGACAGCTTGCAACATCAAAATGGCTTCAGGCGATTGGAAGCGGGGGTCAAGATGGCCCATGTGTGGCCACACCAGAGCCAAGTGAGGCAGAGAGGACGCAGGAGAGCTGCCTCCACAGCAAGTCAGACAACCGCTGCAGGTAATGCAGACAGACACTGAGGAGACTCAAAACCGTCCAAAGCAGAAATCCAGACTCTTAAGAGCTCAACAGTCAAGCAGACTTAAAACTCACCCACCATGGCTGTACAACTGCCCAGTGGTTTGTGTAAGACGCCCATGAGAAGCATAAATGTCTGCATCTATTCTTACATATGCACAGATTTTTATTAATACCATTTATAGAATTTTATTACATTTATTTTTCCATATCTTTATGTTACTATGCTTTCTGTATATGGGAGGGTTTTAATATATAAATAGGGCTGAATAGATTTTGTATAATTTAATACATAACATGTAATTTTAATATAATAAGATATTAAGAGCTAGAAATACCTGGTTTAAAATAATTTAGCTTCTCCCATTGCTTGCCTAAAGCATGTGTATTTACATCCTATATATTTAGTAAGATAGAAGAGCTTTTTAAAAATATAGACAGAAAACTCGAATTTATTTTTGGCAAATCTGAAAATGTGAAGTTTTGCAAGAAAAGTACCTGTTATCACTCAAATTTAGAACTCTGAGTTTCTGCATCTGCCCAATTTCCTCAGGAAGGAACTCCAGCTTGTTGGATCGCAGAGACATGACAGTCACATTCTTACAGCTTCCAATCTATTGGGAGCAAGAGAAAACAATGATCACAACGTCGCTATGTTTTTTATTAAGTTTTCCAACTTACTCAACAGTTTACCTCTCAGATTTCTCAGGCTGTGGTTTCACACTGCAGCCCCGGCTCTCCTGGAACTCCCTCTGAAAACCAGGCCTTGAAATTGTAGCGATCCTCCTGCATCTGGGTCCCGAGGGCTGGGATTACAGGAGTGGGCCTGGCGTGTGGATGTCCTTATCATTTTAAACTTTGCTTACTATGTGTACTGCCTCATGCTTTCATAATCTTGCTTTTTTGGTTGTGTGCACGTGTTGTATGTAACGTACAATGTTGTATGTGTGTATGTGGTGTGTGTGTCCTCACATGTCTGAGGGCTCATTCCTTTCCTGCCTGCTCTTAAGAGCTAGAATCTCTTAATGGTTCTGGAGCTTGTTTTTATGCAAGTCCGCGGATTTATTTTTTCTCTCCACAGCCTGGGGTGACACCTACCTACTTATAGGGTCCAGGGGACTCCTCAGGCCCTCATGTTTGACAGGAAGTGCTCCTCGATGCTGAGCCATCTCTACTTTTGCTTTTAAAAATGGTGTGGATACCATTTTGTTAGATACTAAGGAGATGAATATCTCATATTCCTTCCAGATTAAGAATCATTTTCCTAATTAGTTTCATATTAAAATCCAAGGCAGCATTTATTTTCATAAATCACACCATTTTTTTTCTAAGTGGTATTCATTCATCTTTGCTCATAATGAAATATTGTTGAAAGTTTCCTGGCAAAGCTCGTTTTACTTCAAATTAAAATGGTATTTGTCATTCTTATTAATAACATCTGGTCCTAAAAGAATGCTATATTGATCATTATCTTATCATTATGGAAATGTTTGTAGAAGATGTTACATTCAATCCATACTTCATATCTTTTTCTCAACACTACTAAATAAAATGCGGTTTAGAGATTAAAATTAACAGAATCTCTCAATGTATCTGGAAGCGAAAATAATATAATGTAACACAAACTCTACAAGCATTTATAACAAAAAAATTCTGACTTCAGAAGTGGAAATGAAATGATCCCAAACCTTATTTATAATTGTTCTTCAAAGCAAAATACATAAATTAAATGACTCAAACTTGCGTTCCTAGCATTGATGAGCAGATTCCCTCTTCTCTGGGGGTGTTATTTCAGTCAGGCGCCTTTTCTGGAATTTGTCATTTATAATAGAATGATTTACATATATCTATATAAATGGATAGTAATGAGTACATATTTTCATAGATCATCTCATGAACCTGCCCTGCTATTTCACTGTTAGGACTGCATTTCATAACAAGCAAGGGTTGGGGAGCTGTCCCAAAGTGCTGCTTTACAAGCAGGAGGACCCGCGTTTGACCTCAAAATCCACATAAAAATGCTGGGCATGGTCGGGAGACGGAAGATTAGGTTGCTGCTGAAAACACCACTGAAGGAATATTACTCAAATTTGGAGGGTTACTTGGGGACAGAGACAGCAACTGTCTGAGGTCTGTGAACATAAGCTTAGGACGAGATAAGAGAATGCCTGCTGCCACTCTATGGGGGATTATCTGTCCTTCCAGAAACCGTTGTAAACCAGATGCAACTTGTGACTTAACTTGCTTTTGTTAATTGGCCCTGCCATTTGGGCTGTAGATTCTACAAGCTTTGATCAAGAAGGAAGGTAGAGCCGGGTGTGGTGGCGCACGCCTTTAATCCCAGCACTCGGGAGGCAGAGGTAGGAGGAGCGCCATGAGTTCAAGGCCACCCTGAGACTACACAGTGAATTCCAGGTCAGCCTGGGCTAGAGTGAGACCCTACCTCGAAAAACAAAAACCAAAAACAAAAAAAGAAGGAAGGTAGGGGAGGAGGTGAGAACCGAGGCTTATCTACAGTTCTCTGGAACCCATTTTAAACCTTGAGCTTTCTTGTGTTCTACGTGATTTGTTAATTTACACGCGTGATGTCAGGTACACATCTCTGTACCCTATAAAATCCCTTTGTAACAGGGGCTCAGGGCCAATGATTCATCTATATTTGCCCGCCAGTGTAAATTCCTAAATTCAGAATAATAATAAATGAAACTCCACTCTCCTCTTGCTGTTAAGGCTTGTCTGTTTGTCACAGGGAATTTCTACAACACTTTGATGGAGAGAGAGAGAGAGAGAGAGAGAGAGAGAGAGGGAGAGGAAGGGAGAGAGAGAAAGAGAGTAACTGCTAACTGAAAGAAACAAGATCATGGCTCACCTCTCTGGGTAACTTGGATGTATACAGAGAGAGAGAGAGAGAGGGAGAGAGAGAAACAGAGAGAGAAACAGAGAGAGAGAAACACACAGAGAGAAACAGAGAGAGAGAAACAGAGAGAAACAGAGAGAGAAACAGAGAGAGAGAAACAGAGAGAGAGAAACAGAGAGAAACAGAGAAACAGAGAGAGAGAAACAGAGAGAGAAACAGAGAGAGAAACAGAGAGAGAGAGAGAGAGAGAGAGAGAGAGAGAGAGAGAGAGAGAGAGAGAGAGAGAGAGAGAAAGAGAAACAAGATCACCATGGCTCACCTCTCTGGGTAACTCTGGAAGAAAGTTCTCGTCCACCGCTAACGTTCGCAGACTGTGAAGGTAGCCAATGGTGGCCGGCAGGGACTCCAGCTCGTTGCAGCTGCAGTCAAACTCTTCCAACAGAGATAAGCTGAGAAGCCACATGCATTAGTGAGACCTTTAAAGGTTCCATGGCCCAAAGCTGAAGTTTTGAACAACCACATATCCCAACTCACTAAAAATGGCTTAATCTAGGAACACAGAGTTATGTATAAATTAGCCCGTTTACAAAGCTTAATAAAATGGTCAAACACCATCCGACAAGTGGCTTCATAGGGTAAAATAATATGGCTCACTTTTCCCTTTCTGAATCTCGGAGTGACATCTCCGAGTCACTGATGATGACAGGAAGGAGAGAGAACACCTGCGTGAGACACCTGCGTGAGACTCAGGCGCAGGCAGACTTGGCGTGGGCAGCTGGGACTGAGTCCAGCCCCAGAGGCACAGGTGTGTGCAAGGACAGAGGGTGATGGGGCAGATGGAAACATGTAACTAAGCACCTTAGGGATTAAAAAACCCATTTCCTCCTTTTAAAACCACCGTTAAAGACACCTGCTCTTTAAATGCCATTTTTTTCCAGATGAGAAAATTAGGCTTAAAGTGGTCAGTTCCGCTTGCATCACAGTGTTATGAAATATGGTCAATTTTCCAAAATAAACCTGAGTTTTGCTGCCTCTTGCAAATCCTGTGACCCGGGGTCTTTTGCTTCCATTACAAGTAAACTACTACTGCCATCGAAGGGACCCGGTTCTTTCTGTCCATTCTCCTGTCCCCTTGATCACAGCGAGGGTTGTAGGAATATAGATGGACATTAACATGAGGCAGGACACAGTTCAACTCCGGCTTGAGATGGCTGGGGGCCAGAGAGGCCTTGGCCTGCCACAGTGCCCTGGGTGGACCAAGCAGGAAGGAATTCCGCAGGGGAAGGAGGCCCCAGGACAGAGACAGAGCAATTAGGTGGAGCAATTAGGAGGCGTCACTTCCTGTTTTGCAGGCCTGACTGGCTAGCCTGGGGGCTCTGTCATTAGGAACTGGGCCAGAGCGGGTCATGTGGTGGCTCTGTCACTCGCTCAAGGTATGATCTCGGATATTAATAACTAAAACAGTATCAAACCAGTGAAGAAAGCTGCTTCATTTCAACTCCCTGAAGGACCCTGGACTTACATTACCTCTGGGCAGAGTGCCCTGAGTGAGTGCAGCCGGGAACCCCAGCCCTTCCATGCAAGGACCATGGATTCCCGTCAGTCCACTGGGACTCTGGCCAGAGCCCCTGTGGCTTCAGGATCCTTATCGTGTTGTGAGAGAGCCTCCAACTGGAACAGCTCTTAGGTGCAAATGAAGTGAAAATTACCCTTTTCCAGAAACCAGTCACCCAACTTCTCTCCAGCCCCAGTTTTCTGTGTCTGCAGAGGATGCTAACGGTTTCTGCCTCCTGCAAGTGGCTCTGAGTATTCACAAGCTGAGGCATATAGAGAACTTAGCGTAGAATCTGCCATAAAACACATGCTCAGAACAGGTTTTCTCTTATTATGATGAGCACAATTAAATTTGTTTCTAAATCCTTTGAGACCTTCACGGTTATATTCCTGGGGGCCAGGAGGAGAGATCTTTGTAACTGTTTTGTGTGAGCTGTTGAGGGCAAAAATCAACATGTGTGAGAAACCAGTAACAGTGTGTCTGTTTCTTTAGGAAAAGGAGCCTTACATTGTGTCTTACAGGCATAATGCTCTTCATAACTTTTGTAGAATTGGATAGAAGGTTTCTACCAAAAGTTGTGTACTCAGCTAGTTGTCACAAAATCACCAGGATTTAAAATGTCTTGTGTGTTGTGTATACGGTGTGGTGTGTTATAGGCACGTCCATGTGTCTTTGCTGCACCCCATTGCTGTAACAGAATGTTGGGTGTCCTGTCCCATCATTCTTCCTCCTGGTCTTGTTTTGAGCCAGGATCTCTGACTGGCTCAGGAGCTGTTCCTGCTGTGCTGTAATGGGAGCCCTGCATTACCTGAGCTCTGAATGAAATCCGATATGAAATGTCAAATTGAAAATACTAGAACCTTGCAGCAGGATATAATAGCGAGTGGCATGTGTGCTTTAGAGCAGAGACTTGGAGCAGTCTGTGGAAGTCATTGCCAGATTCGTCTAGGACATACACAGAACTGCAGAAGACTCAGCTGGCCAGGGGGACAGTGACACCCCTGCTATGAGAGAAGCCCAGATAAGCTGGGCACTTAGTGAAGGCAGATTTATCCCCAGTAGTAAGTGCCTTTGTGACAGTCAGGTATGTGTAGGGACCACTCCTCCCCTTCCAGCTCCTCCCCTTGAATGGGAGGTGTCTAGTTAGAGCTACAACCTAGGTGCTAAAACTGATTGGTCAGATATGAACCAATCAGCTGTCCCTCTGACTCACCTGGGGAGGACTTAAAACTAGCTTCCCTAGAGGACTCCCCCCCTCTTGTCCCACATGGCAATGGAGTAGAAGGACTGCTGACCCAGGCCTCAGTGAGGTAAGGCCTGTACCCCCTACCCCGCTGGGGTAGGGGGCAGGCTCCAGACCTTTCTCTCACGAACCTCTCTTTTTCACAAAGGGAGCTTTTCTGTTATCTTTTCTTGGGCTGCTTATCTAACTAAATAGTAAAAGCTCTGTG
>PVHP010036495.1:0-17904 GCA_004024765.1 Zapus hudsonius | reverse complement strand
CGGCAGTGGGCAGTTCTCATTTTATTGTATAGATAGCAGTTGCTTATATAGAGAAAAGTCAGAGGTAGAAGCATAGGAAGCAAGATCTGTGGGCATCTCATGAGTTTGATTGGTAGGGGCCAGTATCCTTTGGATACCTAATTTACATAGATAAATTGAGGGGGCTACGTGACTCTATACATGGATACAGACATGGATAGAATGGTGATGTTAGCAGAGGAAATGTAACCTTGTTTAGGTTTGTTTATTGCAGCTGGATTAAGTTAGGCTTTGAACTGCTTATCTTATCGGACAGCTGTGGCCTGCCTAGGGGCTGGAGTTTTCAGGATTGCTAAGATTTACAGGGGCCCTCGGACTTTGCCTTTCCTTATCTGAAGGAGACGGTCCCAGAGGCCTGCCAGACTCAGAAGAACCCTACTTCCTCCATGCCTCATTAGCAGGGTACCACATATGTGTATGCATTTGGGTGTGTATATTCATGTGTGTGGGGTGGTGGTGGTGGAGGTTGGGGGTTTATGTGTGTATGTGCCTGTGAATGTGTGTGCTCATTGTGAAGACGAGAAAACTACCTCATGTGCCATCCTCAGGAAAGCTGGTCACCTCCTGTTGGGACAGGATCTCTCACTGCCCTGGATCTCATGAAGTAGATTACACTGGCTGGTCAGCAAGCTCCAGAGGCCCTTCTGGGTCTGATTCCCCAGTGCTGGGATTTCGGACACCCACCACCATGCCCAGCATTTTTATGTGGGTACTGGAATCAAACTCAGATCCTTACGCTTGTGAGGCAAACACTTTACCAACTGAGAGATCTCCTTAAAGCCCCACTTTCCCTAAAGACAAGTGATGTCTTAAACAAAATGACTTCAAGAAGTTTTATCATCAGTTTTCTTAACAGCCACACAAGGCAATCTACTTTTCTCATCAAATATAAAGATTTTTGTGGCTGCAGGTGGAGAACGGAACTGGAAAGCTAACCCTACATGTATAAATATCCTTGCTTGTTATTAAGAATCTACACTGGCTTGCGGCCCGCTGATTCCTGGTCTTTATGGAAGACCCATCCACTCATTTGGGTTTGGTGATGTAAAGAGGTATTTTTGTTCTTGAGTGCGATTGCCTCCACTCAGAAGTACTTAAAATGAGCACATGTACTTTCTGGAAAATGATTCTACTTTCATTTTATTAAATGATTTATTGGATGACTCCCAAAATGATTACCTAGAAATGTCAGATAAAGGTTAATTCAATACCATGGGGCAAAATGGTATAAGACTTGGTGGCATAAGGCTGATTATGCCATTTGCTTTAGGAAAGAAAAGGGAAAAATTTACAGTCACACTGTGGGTATCTGACATTATTTTTCAATTTCATAGTGTATAAAGAAATATATTTCAGCGTGTTCTTTCCATCTAAAAAAGTGAGACTGTTTTTGAAAGAATGGACTCACTTTGCTTTTTAAAGTAATTGTTGGAATAATTAGAAATATTTTCATTTATGCAGAGTCGCCATCTATGAATGAGTCTACGCTAGAGAAAACAGGAGTGTGCAATGGAGGACAAGGAGAAATGAAATATTTTAGAAATAAAATTAAATAGAGGTTCTGAGGCTATAGAGAGCTTGAGTCAGAAAATAGCAGTAAGAAGTTGTGGGGTGGTAAGAAGCTTCGAGAAACTAAAATCAATCAGTGTTCCTTATGACTATTGTGATCACCATAGTTTTTTTTTTTGTGTGTGTGTGTGTCACATGACCCAACTGTTAGCATACTTCATTGCAAGTTGAGCCAGTAACATTTACGTTTTTGGATAAATTTGGTAGCAAAGGAAAAATACCATTCTCCAGATGTTTGTGATTTGATGATTGTCACCTCTAAGGAAATGTCCTCACTATCAGCAGATCTAGTGTTTCAGGCTCTGCATTCTGGGCTGTGCAAAAGAAACTGTGGTTCTCTGCCAGTGAGGAGTCAGGGTCAGCTCTACTGTTTTGCCTAACCATGTTTCTTAATTCAGGAGCCTCATCTATTTTCGGTGATGAGTTGAAGAATTCCTCTTATTTTTTTCTGGTTATTTGAAGTACCACAAATATCATAAAACAACAGTGTCTTTGGCCTGGTAGATAGCAATGGTTAGGCCTATTCTTGGATAATTGACTCTCACTATCCTCACTCTTCATCCTAACAGTAAGTGTGCAAATGTGGACTCATTTCTCTTCTCTGTTCTCAGTTGTGTCCTAGGAAAGTGGAGGGGGTGTAAGTATTTAAATATTCACAGGATATTTTGTGGTTAAATCACTTCATTCTTTCCTATAAATATTTGAGTGTCAACTAGTCATGTACTCTATGAAACTTTATTACATATATTCTGCTTCTTGATCTACTTAATGAATAGAACAAGAAAATATGAAATAGGTGTGATTCTTTTCACAGGCACATTCTGGTAGGAATAAAAAGAGGTTGGGTGTATACTATAACAGGAAAGCAGGATCCTATGTCCTGAGTCATTTGGAAGAGGAACCCACAGTGGCCTTGTCTAACACATGCTTCCTTCTTGGCCAAGGGGTCAGAATGATCGAAAGAACCCACTCCCTGCTCCTCTGTGGAGATCACAATCCTGGACAGTAAAACCTTGACTTCCTTCACCAAGCCATCGGTGAGTGGGCAGCCATTTCTGAAGAGTGTTTGTATAAATACGGAGTGTGTCACTGCTAGGCTCTGTGGAGTGGCCAGGTACATGACAACTGGCCTGGAGTGTGGGCAGAGACTGTAGATGAAACAAGGTTGATGACTATTGTCTCATCTGTGAACATGAGCGTCATTCCTGATGGGAAAATGTCATGAGAAGGAGGGGAAAGGATGAGCCATCTGAGGGTCTTCCTGTCTCATGCTGTTATTTTCTGCACAGGGTACCCAGGGGTCAACTGTTCTAAATTTGAACATGGCCTTTCATTACTATATTTATTTCAAGATAATAGGGTAGAACATATTTTATTTAGCAGCTGCATGGCTCAGTTTCTAAACATCTAAATATTTAAACATACTTTTAGTGCATCTTGAAAATCTAGGCTTGTGAGACAGAGGGAGAATCCATTGCTGAGAAAACTACTAAAGATAATCTTTTATACATAGAACCTCACTCTATAGCACAGGCTGGCCTAGACCTCACTAGGTAGCCCATGGAGGTTTTGAATTAAGGCGATCCTCCTGTCTCAGCCTCAAAAGCACTGGGATTATAAGTATGTATGACAATCATTTTACTTAGCAATCAATGTAATAATACATTTTTGTTACAAGCTATATTAATACATGGAGAGGGCAACAACTTTAGATTGCTTGAGGAAGGAAGTCTCCTTTCAACAGGTGACAGAGAGCTGAGGTGAATTAGAAGGCAGTCATTGGAAAAACCTCAGTGTCACACATTTCAATCAAAAGCAAAACAGGGGGTTGGAGAGATGACTCAGTGGGTAAGGTGCTTGTCTGCAAAGCCTGACAACCGGGGCTTGATTCCCCAGTGCCCACGTAAAGTCAGATGCACATGAGTCTGATGTACATTTGCAGAGGCTAGAGGCCCTGGGGTACCCTGAATCCTCTCTGTCTCTCTCTCTCTCTTCCCTACCTTTATCCCTATCTCTCTGTCTCTCCATTCTTGAAAAATAAAAATATTTTTTTAAAAAGCAAAACAAACGAAAGGTTCTGAGGAAGAGAGTCTCTTAGACATCCAACAGAAAAAAAAAAGCCCAATGCAAGAGGTATAGAGAGAATTCAAGTCTCTAGAATATGCTGGAATTTGAGAATTTTGCAGGGGCCAGATCTTATTAGGTTTAAAGATCATGGGTTGAAATATGTGTCGATTCCAAGAACAGAGAAAACCATCAGAGCGACACCCGGTTCATTATGAGCTGATTTATGTTTTGCAGTGGTAAATGCGGCCACTCAGTGGCAAATGGGTTATAGAGACATGGTAGAATGGAAGCTGGAAACCATGCAGGAGGTTGTTGTCATGGTGAATACTGATGTTGGCTTGGACTCTGTCCAGGCATGAGGCAGGCAGGCATTCAATGTGGAACAATATTGACTATGTACTAAACAGTAGTATTATGTGTTCTATGGGTACTACAAGAAGTTAACCACACCAAATTCCTTTTGTAACAATAATATTTAATGCATCTCTCTGCAAACTGACTAGCCCTTTCATAGCCTTCTTTCAGATAGAACCTAAATGCATCATAAGATCAAAACAAATTCTTCAAAACCCTTCTTGAGGACCAGCAGGAACCTCAGCAGAGGCTCAGAGTGGAAATCCTGTGGCCTTAGGTGTTAACAGCAGATCATAGGAAACTGTTTCAGTCTGGGCTAGAAAAGAGTTTCAGGCAATAGCATAGACAAATGCACTCCACTTTCACGGCACCTGGCTTCGGAGCCAAGTCCTTGGTTTATTTGTAAACTGCTATATCATGTGAAGCATTTGGCTACGAAGTTACTAAGCAATGTTTTCAGTTTGTGCTGTTAAATTATTAAAATGTATATTGGAGCTTACAAATGCCAGTTTATCTACTAAGTATTCCTCCAGGGCCTGCTGTGGGCAAACTAGGCCAGAGAACACTGAATTCTAGCACTTAACCTCTGGAAAGGTAAAACGTAGTAAATAGGATCGATTTTAATCTTTTTTACATCTTTGTTACTTGCTTTTTCCAATTTTAGAAAACATTGTTTTTGAATTTGCTCACTTAACATTATCTTCTTCAGATTCAAAAATTCCAGAAAAAAAAATGACCTGGAATTCACTATGTAGTCTCAAGGTGGCCTTGAACTCACAGCGACCCTCCATGAGCATCTTTCCTATTTAGTGAAACTAGTGTTATTTTCAGTCTTTGTCATAAGAACAAATTGCTTTCTCCATTATTTTAATGTTCTAATGGCCAAAGTGTAATTAACATGCCTCTTGGATTTTCTTGACAAGAAAAAAAGCTACCTAGTTCAGGAACTGGGGATGGAAACTTTCCTAGTGTTCTCTGGTTCTTGTGTGAGAGTATGATGGCTTGTTTAAAGTATTGCAGGGGCTGTCAGGCAAATGACATGTACTCCTCAGGAAATAGGAATTGTGCCTGGTCCCCTTCCCAAGGAAGGCTGCCTCGTTAGGGAGCAGGGGACAGAAACTCTAGGTTAGGTCAGATGGGACTTTCCTGGTTTCCCCCAGGTAGTAAAGCTCCACTTAATATTAAGCTTTCATGTTGGACCTTATATGAGATTTCCTTTATTCCATTTAAAATTTCCTTTATTCCATAATAAAATTGTGAAATAATGTTGGTGTAAAGTGTTGAAGATTTTAACATCACACAATGTAGTCCTGCTTAGAAAGAAGTGATTTAGAAGAGGAGATAATGCATGTGTTAAATACCATGTGGGTGAATGTAAGTTGAGTTATCTCCATGGATATTTAAGAAGGATTCTTTTCACCACATCTGGAACAGCGGGGCATATTTCTCCTTTTAATTACATGGGATTAAGGATCTTGAGATAGTGAAGTCTTTGTAAATGAAAGCGGTATTTGACCAAATAAAACTTAACTCCTACCAATACTGTATCTTCTCATGACAAACACACTGGCCCTCTGTTACCAAGGTAAAAGATGAAAACCTTAGGGTGGTCTAAATACCTCACTAGGCAAGGGTTATCTTTCCCCATCTTCACTCCATTCACAGTGAAGTTTCTTCCACCTGTGGGCTTGTGCCCATGCCAACTACAAAGTTTTGCCCATGTTTATCCCACACACCTGGAATAGTTTCTCTCCTTCTACCTACTTTCTGAGTTCTCCTCCCACAAGACCTACAAGGCTAAGTTCATCTTACACATCTGTTCCAGGGACCTTTCCCAATGTCAAGGATAAACTGGGCCACCTATACTAATTGCATTGCACTGTCTCCCCCCCCCCCACAAGATTTACCAATCTTATTTGTAGTAGCTTAACTAATTAATGATTTCTTTGTAAGCCAATATTGGAGGAAATGTGTTTTTCCCCTATTTTCTATACTACACCTTTGTGAATTAAAGAGTCAAGTAGGGAGTATTTAATAAATATTTGAAATATATCAAAGTTCAAGGGTAATAGTGAGAATATGCATCAGAAATATGTGCATTAAAACACACATTTCTCCTGCATTAAGATAAAGATCAATACATACACACATACATACATACATACATACATACATACATACATACATACTCTAGACTTGATTTTTTTCCATCTGTAAGCTGGAGGTTGTAATATATTTGAAATCCAAGAAATTTGACATACAAATAATTTAACATACTCTCCAGCATATTACAGAAGTGCAAACCACTGACTTATATACTTAAAATATAAAATTTTGTGTGTTTTAACCCTGGTCCTTGTGTGTGTCAGGCACATACTCTCTCCCCTAAGCTATATCTCGATTCCTATTTAGTTTTATTTTGATTGTTACAAAAAGGGCATTAGCAAGCAGGCATAAAAGATAATGTTGATGTGGCTGCTATTATTCTTGACTTAAATCGTAATTACAAAAATAAATATGTGTTTTTAGATATGCTTCAAATGCATTTTTTCCAATTAGAAAGCAATTTTATTTTCTTTCTGAGCAGAGTGTGCAGAGAGACATAAAATTTGAGAAGAGTTTGTTTCTGATGGTTGGCATATCTTGGAGCAGAATCAGGTCTCTTGGAAGAGCCAGGTCACAGCCCTTTCTATTTTATACTTTCATTCACAGGAGTGAAAATTCCATCGTTTCAATCCACAAAAGTTATTATAAGAAAGGAACTATATTGGTCTTTGAAAACATCATAATTTTATAAGGGTGGCAGAAATTGGCCATATGTAAATAATGCTATTTCTCCCATATATTATATATGTATACACACACACACACACATATATATATATATATATATATAATACTCTTCTTGTTAGAGTTGAAATTTTACATAAACTCCAATGTTATTACTTATGGCTTAAGTTGGTGAATATAAAAGCCCTAAAAGGTCTAGGAAAAAGCTAGGGATGCTTCAGAATGATACTTAATTTTACCAAAAAATTAACAGACATTCATATGGTTTGAGTGTCATATGTTTTCAGCAAGTTCGTGTGTTTGAACACGTGGTTCCCAAGTGCTGGTATTTTGGGATGTAAGACCTAGCTGGTAGACACATGCCATTAAAGGAAAGGTCTATAAAGGTTATAGCTCTTTGAGATTCTCCTCTAGAATTCTCTGCTTTCTGCTCTACCAAGATGTGGACAAGCTATTCTCCAAGTTCCTCTTACTACAGAAGGAGTCTTAGAGTAGCTGCCCTTTCCAGATATTCCCTGGAAGCATGAGTCAAAAATATCTCTCTTCCCCTAAATTGCTTTTGTCAGAAATTCTGTCTCATCATCAACAAAAGTAATTAATATAAGATCATCAACTTTTGTGCTAAGAGTTTTAGGAAGTGAAAAGTAACCTAGTGACTAGGTTTTCTTATTTATAGGCTCAGTTACACTGAAATAAAAGTGTCACTTGGGTTTTCATGATTCAAGATATTTTTGAGGGATCATTTAAAATTTTTTTTTCTTTATATACCAAAGAATCTTTTGGTCTTGGGTTGTCATAGCTATATTTTTATGGTCTCTAAAGTTACTATGATAACAAATATATTTAATTACAATTAAAGGGCTAGGTTGAATTATTGGGTCATGGTTGTTTCCAAAGAAGCATATATCAACCAGTCAGTTCAGGAAAAGAAAAGAAATCTGTCACAATTTGTAGGAATTGTCAGCTTTCCTACTGAAATTTGTCATTTTCAAGTAGTACCAAATGCCTTCTTTTGACCCTTAATGGTGAGGAATAGTGAGCTAAGAGTTCTGAAGTGATCACACAATGATTAACTTGGTACAGATTTCCACTGTGCAGTCAGGAGTTATGCTCATGAACTTTGCACTTCAGTTTCTTCCAGTAAGAAGCAGGTCTAGTAGGTCCCCCAACTGGATAATGAAAGGACTCTGGCAGGAAGAGAAAGGTACATTGTGGGGTGGTGAGGGACCATGGGTCCATCAGTGGCTGGACTATTAGTTGAGACAAAGGAGTAGATCAGATGCCATGCAGTTGGGATCCTATAGTGAGTGTACAGAGAATAAATAATTTTCTTCTCTGCAGCTTCATGCTAATTTACTAAGAGGTAGTTTCTTGCCAACTGTTGAAAAGTAAAAATGGAGACAAGATGTATGAGAAATTGAGGTATTGACCATGCTTCTAGAATTTATTCACTACGGTTTTTAAATACTATGAAGATTTTATATATTTTTGGAAAGGGAAATGTTTAATGGTAAAACATCATCTCATATATTTTAATGAGTAAATATAGATAAATAAGAGACCTTATCACCACAGCAAGTCACCAGTGAAAGGTCAATGGAGACAGACACCAGCAATACCCAAAGCAACCCAAAGCAGAAGTCCTGAGACACTCAAGAGTTTAACAATAAAACAGACTTAAAACTCACCCACCATGACTCATGGAACTGAGCGGAAGAGGGGGCAGAAAGGTTGTAAGAGCCATGGTGGGGGAGAATATCCAGAGACATAGCCCCTCTCAGTAACCATACACAAAGGGGGGAAAACTGGCTGCCTCTGGTACATACAGTTCATAACCCTCTACCCTATGGACTGATCCCCCCCAGTGGGTTGGGAACAGAGAGGAGGGGAATGGGGATACCACCACAAGATTTGCTCATACAGTGTATCTAATTATCAATAATAAGTATATTAAAGAAGAAAAAAGTGTCTTAGAGTACCGAATTTATGTCAGGCATTTGAGAAAACTACAACAGCAAATACCCAACCAGACTAAGACACAATAGAATAATTCTTGGCTTGTTCTTTCCAGACTCTTTTGATTATAGGGTCCGCAAATATAGTAAAAGTTTAGTTTAAATTAGAACAGAACATATAATGTTTCTTATATCTGGGAAACTTAGGGTGTGAGGTGTGAGGATGTGCTAATTATATATATCTCAGTCTGAGGAGTAGCCAAAGGTGTTAGCATTGTTCCTGTCTTTCTGCCTTCTCTCAAGCTTCGTATTTCTCATATGTTAGTCTCTGATCTCCAGTGGCCTTTATGTGCCCTGAGAAGTGGTGGTCTGGGTCCAAGCTCCACTGGCATTGTTATTTTTGTTCCAGACAAAATTCACTGTCTTAATAAATTAAATCATGTGACATAAGATCACCTTTGTAAGACAAAGAAGTCCAGCCATAACTCAGAGAAGTGACTTTCCAAAGATTTCAATAAAATGTCTCTGGGATGATCTTGGGGAGTGAGGGGGAGTCAACGATGACAAGAGAACAAAATTTGGAAGTTAGTGAGATGAACTTTTATGAGGCTTCAAAAATTGTCAGAGACCAACGCTTATACCTGACACTATGAAGTTACAAAATATTAATATTGACTTAAAAATTTCTTATACTACTTTTAGTCACAATATGAGAAGAATTATGAAATTCTGAATACTCAGGCAAGCAAATGTGAACAAAATGTGCCACAATCAATTCCAGATTATAACTGTCATCATCATACATATCACTATACATATATAATGTATACTATATAGTATACATTTTGTATACATATATAGTATATATTTAATGTGATGGATACACGCATATATGCACTGTATCTGAGTGTATTTCCCACTAGTTTTTCTAGTTATTTTGCTACTGTCTTTTAAGAACCCTTTTGTTTAAAAATTACTCCGGTTATTAATTATTGCTTAAGAAAATTTTATGAAAGTACATTTTTTTCACAAATGAAAAGAGTCAATCATTTAAGACTCTTGCTTGTATTTTTAAGTAAAATTGGAACTAGCTCTCTTTCTATCATGGACTTATTTTGCAAAGAAAAAAAAAGAAAGAAAAACCAGTCGTTTTTGTTTCAAAAACAACTCATCCCCTCCTTAGCTGTGATGGTCTGGGAACATTTGTGTCTTGCTCCAGGGTCATCAATAGAAGTGTTTGTCTTTGAAATTAATTAACATCCCATTGAGAACACATTTCCGTGTGAATGTACGGGGCTTGGTGCAGCTAATGACCTTTCGTGTCTATCAAAATTTATTTATGATTTTAACTGCAAAAACACTTAGTAGTTCATTCAACTTTAAAGAAGCAGAATATTTAATAGATGTTGAGCAAGACATTTGAAACTTCTATAACTGTAGATCCCTGTTTGTTATTTATTAATTCTTAATATATTTTTCATAGCTTTTAGTTGATATTTTGAATAGTTATGCTTAACACAAAACTGAACATTTATAAATTTTAATGGTCAACACATTGCTGCATTCACAATTAGGTTTTTAATATCTATTTGGTTGAATGAGTGAATTAATTGATTATACCAATTTCTCATTTATCATCATATACTTAAATGACATATTTTATAATTCCTATTCAAATTTCATGAATGAAGGACTAGGTTCAAATTTAATATAAAGAGACATTTGACCTATTGTCTGATTCACTGGAGATTTAGTAATAAATTCTCTCTCTCTCTCTCTCTCTCTCTCTCTGTGTGTGTGTGTGTGTGTGTGTGTGTGTGTGTGTGTGTGATTTTTGGCAGATAAATACTAAGAAGTATATGTCATATCTTTTGGAGAAAGTTATTGCGAAGTAATTTTATATTTTATTTTTGATTGATAGGCTTAAATCTGGATAGTCAACTCTATGTAATCTCTGCAAAGCCCCTCTCTTGAGGATCCAAGATTCTTGGAACACTTTCCATGGGCACATGGCAGCACATAGCTTCTAAGACGCTCCCCATACCACAGGAAGGTCCCGGTCCCTAAGCCATGAGAGCACCCAGCATCTATCCTCACACATTTCCTTCATGGTGAAAGAAAGACCCTCTTGGGAAGCATGTGGGTTTATCTCTTGCACTGGGGTTGATTTCCAGGTCCAAGGTCTTCTGTTTAGGAATTGTTTTAAGTTCTAGGCCAGTTTGCTTTCTTCAATCAGCATGTGGCTCTTTAGAACATGAGACAACAAAAAGCTAAAAATGCCAAAGACAGCTTTTCCCAGCGATCTCTATTGCTTCAGTCACCTCAAACATAATCTTAATAAAGAAAAATAAAGCACATGGAGGTGTATGCTTGGAATGGTACATAGGGTGCAAATTAAGGAAAATGGTTCTTGGCTTATATCGAATGAATGACAAGCATCTTTAGGCGGAACACATTTTGTTACTACAAGGTGATGATATTTTTAAATTCCACAATGAAATATTTCATCTATTCAATATTTTTATTACTTTTTATTTCATTTCCACAAAGTGAAAGATATGGAGCTAAACAACGATGGATGGAGCACTGTGTCTTCCTTCATGAGCTGTTGACTGAGGGCTGTATCATTCCGGCTTCTTTTTCTCTCTCAGTGAAAGTTTCATGAAGGCAGACCCTCTGGTAGAGAGTATTCAGTCCCTTTAGAGTATTCGCAGCACCCTTACTTTGTAGATGCATTAAAGCATTGTATTAATATAAATAAGGCATATCATCTAGTCAAAAGTCCAGGTTGTGGACTCTGCATTGGGTTCAATTCATCTCATTTTCACATTTTATTAAAGTTAAGCAAAGAAAATATAGTTAGTAGTCATAAAAAAAATAATCTCTTTTTTTTTCACCTTGTGCATATGGCTTTATTTGGGTATTGGGGGCCGATGGCTGAGATCCTGGCAAGAGAGGAGACACCATAGTCATATCGTGGAGGATCCATAGGGAACCCAGCAGCCAATGACAGATGAACAAGGGACCTATAACCACAGCCATTCAATCAACATAGGATAGGCCAATGAGACAGAAACCAAGGATTTTCGACACAAGGCCCCCTAAGCTCGCAACATTAAAGCAGCCTTATTTTCTTTTTCTAAAATATTTTATTTATCCATTTTCAAGCAGAGAGATACAGAGAGAGAGAGAAAGAGAGAGAGAGAGAGAGAGAGAGAGAGAGAGAGAGAGAGAGAGAACCAGGGCCACCACCTTGTGGGTCTAGCTTATGTGGGCCCTGGGGAATTGAACCCGGGGCCTTAGGCACTAGAGGCACGTGCCTTAACCACTTAGCCATCTCTCCAGCCCAAAATAATCTATTTTCTAACTGGCACAAGGATGATGGATAACATTAATTGTCAACATGATTCGGTTAAGAAGTCCCGATAATTTATGTCAAGGACGCCCTATGTGAATCTGTAGTTTTCAGGAAGGATTAACTGAAAGGAGAAGACTTTCCTTGGACATGAGCTGTAACACTCCTGGGATGGAATAATAGGGGGAAATGAGAACAGCGGCATCCTCTCTCTCTCTCTCTCTCTCTCTCTCTCTCTCTCTCTCTCTCTCTCTCTCTCTCTCTCTTTCTCTCTCTCTCTCTCTCTCCTTCTGGGATGCTATGTTGTCCATAGTTTTCCACAGCCATGCCCATTCGGCTACCATGGTCTGAAAACTGTAAGAGTGTGTGCTAAAAGAAAGCATTCCTTGCTTTAAGTTGATTTTCTTGGGTATTTGTCACAATGATAGAAAACTAACTCTCTTAGATAACTACTATATAAGGTTTGGTGAATGTTTCCCCCTGCCACATAACACATTTTGTGCCAAGGATCAAACTCTTGGCCTCACAGATAATAAATAACAACTCTATTACCAAGCTATACTACAAGACCTGACTTTTGTTATTATTTTAAAATCTTCTCATTTTCTTTCTCTTTCTTTCTCTCTCCCTCCTTCCTTCTCTCTCTCTCTCTCTGTGAGCTTTTGGTATTGGGAATTGAACCCAGAGCTTCCCACATTCTACCGTTTAAGATGTATCTCCAGGCCGCTCTCATTTCCTCCTTGACAACAATATACTTGTATATTTTGATATTTGTACATTGGAGATATTTTTGATAGCTTCACTATGGATGTCCATCTTATAGCTCTGAATATTTTTCAAGTATTCCTCTATTGGAAAATTAATTTTTTATGTTTCCAGCATTACTGCTATAAATCATTATCAGATCATATTACTTTTTCATTCTGTCAAAACAAAATTAAGTCACTAAAACCTGGGGGAGGAATTGTGCATGATATGCTAATGCTGACGGCCATGATATTAACACAACCTGCACTTTCAGCCATGACCATTAGGGTTAATGATGTTTTTGAATTACAATGAGCTTTTGACAATAAGTGAATCCACATACAAGTATTTAGAGTTTATTAATCAAATATATATATATATGTATTTATATATATACTTAAAGAATTAGCATCAAGATCAGGGCTTTTAATTCTAAGCATATCATCATACATGGTTATTTGCAATGAGAACTAATGACTGCTCTTCATTAATTAAGTTCATTTAAAGGTACAAATGCCAGAGCACATTATAATTACCACCATACTAAGTGACATAAATGCAATCAGCATCAAAAATAATACTAGCCAGTTGATAAATCTCTGTGTGTATTATGCATGCTGTAATATTTTATTTATAGTACTTATCTATTAGTTATACTCTGGCTTAATATATCTTACTTTGCTATTAAATTTCACCATATATCCTGAAAATATTTTAGAATTTGATTATACACATTTTTTCCTGTCATCTGTGACATAACACAATATTAGAACAGTGGCTGGATTCCCATGGACAGCCTCATTTGGGGAAATAAATTTCAGTCTCTGCAAATTACTTACCTTTGTAACCTTATAAACCAAGAAAGAACTTTAGGAACCTTTAAAGAAAATATTGAAATATTATTGCATCAGAAAAACTTAGAATGTGCCAACTGACAAAGGATATATGATATTAATTATATTACCTTAAAATATCACTGCAATAACTATAAACTTCACTAGGTACTTTTCAAATCTTTTCTTCTCTCCCAAAGGCTTTTTGCCATAGGTTACCCACTGGTCTCCTTTCTTTAACTAAAGATTTGTTGAATCTTCTAAATTCTCATATATGTGGATCAATACCATATTAATAGCGTTTCCTGTGTCTTATTCTGAATAACTAGAGTTTCATTCATCTACCTTTTAGCATTTATGAAGAATTAGTTCCTTTATGTTACTGAGAAGGTGTTTTTCTCTTTATGTGATGGTGACAAGTCAGTACATTTTTGAAATGCTCTTGAGTAGCCTGGATTATGTCATGGGAATGTTTGATATTTTCTTTCCAGAAATTATCAAATCAGTTTGAGAATGTTGACCTGCCTTCCTTTCCTACAAAGCTATATGAGCTCCAATTGCTCTTCATTTTTGCCAACATATAAGTCATTTTAACTGTGCCACTTTTAATAGGTATGTAGTGGTGTCTCATTATGGTTTCAACTTGCATTTCTCTAATGACTAAATATATCAATCATCTTCATGTGTTTTTTGTCATCCATTTATCTGTTGATAAATAAACTAAGTTCTATCTGTTGATAGAATTATGTTGACACTTTTGTGCTTAATACTTGTATGGAGTTGTTCATTTTATTATTTTGGAGTAAGGAATTTCTTTTATGTATTCTGAATAAACATACTTTATGTAATACATGAATTATTTATCTCAAGCTGTGGCTCAATGTTCACTTTAACAATGTGAGAATTGATGCCTTTAAATTTTGATGAAGTTAAAGTTACCTGTTGTTTTTTTAGATAATATTATAATTAAGAAATGTCATAATTAAGAAAGTTCTTCCATGAACTTTTTCAAAAGTTTTATAATTTGGGGTTTTATACATATCTCTATATTATATTTTGAGATAAATTTTGCATGTATTGTGTGGTGTTTATCATGTCTCATGTTCATTTTTGTGTATTTTCGATCATTGTCAAACCATTTGGTTAACAGCAGCATATGTATATGAGTCTATTTTTTCAATTTATTCTGGCTCATGGGTGAGTTTTATGTCGATGCCTGTGGAATTGAACCTACATTGTCTGGCTTTGTATGTAAACACCTGTAACAGCCGAGCCTTTCCCCAGCTCCACCTTCTAAAATTAAATTTTGGTACAATAAAAATAAATCAACACTATTTTTCAATTTTGCAAAACATTAATAAGAAATAACTACCCTGAGCAAAATTACATTGAAAAGCATTTAGTAATATATTCAAGAAGAAGAGACAGGGAGCTTAGGTTAAAAATAAATCTTATAATCATAACCAAAATGTTAGTCAATGTAAAATAAAATCCTTTTCTCATATGGGAACTTTCCTTTTATCTACTGTTTCAAATTAGCATAAATTTAATGGAATTCCAATAAGAATAGCACATAGATTGTTACTTGTACAAAATGATCTTTAAAATTTATGTGAAGCCATAAATGTTGGCAAATACTTGGAAAGCATTGAGATCATCTAAAGTGACTGGAACCAACTCGATAGTATATTATTATGTGGTGTTGGAAAATAAATCAGTGGGCATAGACATGTCCAGGCATAATTTAAGGAGGAAACCCTCAGTACATGTGATAAACAATCCAGTGCAGACTATAAATGAGTGTTCCATTCAGGGTGGAACAGAATAAAGGCGACACCTTTGAAATAGCTCTAAAAAATGTTTGTGGACCATACATAGCCTACCAGGTTTAAAAGCAAATCATATTTAAAGTCTGAAGCAAAAGATGGAACAATAAAAATCTTTCAAGAAAACACAGCAAACTATGCCGACAATATCAAAGATGTCCAGGACAGCTGCTTATTAAAAGATGAAAATATTAAATGAGCTTAAATTAATTATTTCAAACAGGAAAACTTAATGAAGAACATGCCAATAATGATCAGATATCATAGATCATAGAACTGAATAGCCTTCAGTGAAGCAAATAAGCTTCTAAAAGTTTAATGATAAAATGGATATTAGACAAAGACACACATTTTACTGTTGAAATATCAACACTTTAGCTCTTGGTAATATCTATTGCATCATTTAGCAGTATGTGAATTAGTACCTAGCAGTTATATTGGGGAGTCAATTTCACATATATCAATGTTGTCTTAGTAGGAACACAGATAAAAGGCATTATGCAAAGTGGTATAATATGAAATATTTAGTGGCCCACAAAGCCTTCTCACCCATTTTTCATTCACACATTTGTATCTGTTGCAGTCAGCCTTCTAGTTGCTGTGCAGAAAGAACCCAAACAAAAGTGGCTTGTAGAGGAATGGGTTTATTTTGCTTACAGACTTGAAGGGAGACTCCATCCTGGCAGGGAAAACGATGGCATGAGCAGAGGGGTGGACATCACCTCCGCCACAGCACTGGAAATAGCGGCAGGAAGGTGTGCCAAATACTGGCAAGGGGAAGCTGGCTTATAACCCCCATAAGCCTGCCCCCAACAATACAGCTTCATGGAGGTTGTAAAACCCAAACTGCCATCAGCTGAGGATCGATCTATCAGAACACATTCATTTGTTTGTGGGGGACACCTGGATCAAACCATGACAGTATCCATATCTGTGAAACCCAAACATTCAGAGGCTATAAACACCGTAGACTATTTTAGGGACTTGATGGGCAACAGGTACCTTGGACAGAATGATTTTTTTTTTCTGTCCTGGAGGTTTTATTGGAATAGTGTGGAAAATAACAGGAAATAATAATACAGAGAATTCAGAGGCTAAAACACACAGAAGAGAAGTTCAGTCAATGTGCAGTAAGGTAGATGTTAATTATGTATAGACTCCATGGAGACGACTATTTGGTCTTCTGAATAATTAAGTACCACTTCAGGGCATGTAATTTATTTGAATGATAAAATAAATTCTGTCATAGTGCAGTAACATGTTTAATTTTTCTCCATGATCAATATGATGATAAAAGATCAGTATTAAATTTAATGTATTGACACTTCTAACAAGGGGAGGTTTTATAGATTTTCCATTTTCAAGTCTTATGAAATGCAAAGGAAGTTGCAATAATTTTTAAAATATAAAGAACATTAAATTTCCATGAAAAGATTCTCAAAGATAGAATATACACTGCTACCCATGGAGATTTGCTGAGAATGAGAAATGAGACATGTTTCTTGCTTTCCTTTCTTTGTCTCTTTTTAAATGGTAGCTGGACTACTTTTCTTTATTAAGCATGAAAAATACATGGAGACTTTTTTCCCACAAGGTCTACAGCTCTTTTTTAATTCAATGATTCCATCAGACATGAGGTGGTTATTCTGCATTCCTCACAGAAATACTTCTCTTGGCTTCCACGTAGACCTCTTAGTTTTAGAGATTTTGCGATTTCCAAGACCATGATATAATTGGAGATGCTTCCTGGTTTTAAGAGAAAAGGTGCACATTTAAATGACCCTTTTTTCATTTAAGCAAGTATCTTGAGGAAAGAAATTAGCATTGATTTGTCAAAGTGTGGCCTAAAAGTTGTTTTTGTTTCAATTATACTTTCTAAATAATTATGATCTTGACTGGGAAGATGACTGTACGATGCTTTTTATACTAATTCAGAAAGGTAAACATGATAATTTAAATTTCCTTCAATTTAGAAATATCTTCATGGTGCGTACTTGAGATATTGCTCAGTCTTAGAAAATATACTTCAAAAACTTTAATAACCTAAAATTTACACATCTTTGTAAGCTGGTAATTAACAGAGTAAAAAACAGACTACAAATTTCTCTTTATCACACGAGACAAGTCTGCGATTAACTCTTTGCTAAATTTATAGCAAGTCCTATAAGTAATAAAATGTTTACTTATTAAAACATCTACAGTCTGCTTAACTCTGTTATAGCAAATCCTATAACTAATAAAATTTTTACTTATTAAAAAATCTACAAAGTACTGGCCAGATTGCTCAGTGCTTAAAAGAACCTGCTTGCAAAGCTTGCTTGTCTGAGTTCAATTCCCTAGCACCCACACAAAGCCATATGCAAAAAGTG
>PVHP010036494.1:0-17990 GCA_004024765.1 Zapus hudsonius | reverse complement strand
CCACAGCCTGGGCCCATGTATCAGTCTCAACATCAACAGTAGGTTCCTAACAGCTCCGCAGGGCTCCTGCTCACTTTAGACACAGTTAACATTGCCAATTCCTGTGGTCCCACAGTTTCCTGGGATTACACAGAAAACAAACAATCTGGTTCCCAGAAGAAACTAAAAGAAACTAGACTCACAATCTAAGCAACCAAATAAAATGTATGTAAAGATTTGCCATTTTTCTCTGACACACAGAAGAAAATTAGGGGAAAGTTGCCAAATGAAACAAAAATATAGGATGAATTTTTAAAATTAGATATTTTAGTGAAAATGTTTCCAATGTAGAAATATTTAAAAGCCAGTAGATCTTTAATCCCAGCACTCGGGAGGCAGAGGTAGGAGGATCGCCGTGATTTCGAGGCCAGCCTGAGACTACATAGTGAATTCCAGGTCAGCCTGGACTAGAGTGAGACCCTACCTCGAAACCCCCCCCCCCAAAAAAGCCAGTAGATCTGTTTTTATAAAGCATTTCAGCTTCATAGATGGGGTTTTCCTGAATTTCTACCAAGCTAATCTTAGTTTTGAAGGACTTTTTAAAAAATATTATTTATTTATTTGTGTGTGTGTATGCACCAGGGCTTCTTGCCAGATGCATATGCCACTTTTTGTGTCTGGCTTTATGTGGAACAGGGTCTAGGGAATAGAACCCAGGGCTTTAGGCTTTGCAAGCAGGTGCCTTTAACTACTGAACCATCTCCCCTGCCCCTAAGGACTTTTCTGGTTTGTGAAAGCCACTTTATTAATTTTAATAAAAGTTTCCTTTACCAAGTATGGTAGTTCTCATCTATAACCCAGCACTCGGGAAGCTGATATAGGAGATTTCTGTGAGTTCCAAGCCAACCTGGGCTACAGAGTGAATTCCAGGTCAGTTTAGGCTAGGGTGAGCCCCTGCCTCAAAACAAAACCAAAGTATCCTTCAATCAACTATTAGCAAAGATGAACTAGTGAATCAAGTGCTCATAACTCATGAACATGAATATACAAAAGAGATCAATTTTGACAGTCATGGACAACTTTCTCCTAAGTTTCCAAAGCAGTAATCGCAGCATTATAATTGTTACCATAACTGACTTAAGACTACTTGTAACTTTTCCCTATTTTCAAAAAAATACACTAGTGCAATTAAAAATTACTCATGTGTTACTCTTTCCTATTTTTCATTATCACATTTTATTTTCCCAGCTTCTATTTTTTCACTGGAATGATTACACTTATAAAGTTCAATAAAAGAAAATGTTCACTACATTTCTCTTCTAGAAATGATTACTATGAATTTGGTGATTTTTGCTTAAAATTATGTTGTCATATAAAGAAGAGGGATATTAAGAAGTGGTCACTCCAAGGGTCCTTTTTTATGCCTGGTTTATCCACTACCTGGCACTGTGCAAAGTTGTTTCTGTGGATTGAAATAATAAGGACAGTGAATAATGGCCGAGTACTCAGTGTTTGTGCGCTAGGTGCTTTTTTGAGAACTTTCTAAACTTAAAATTTATTCTGGGCCACGCGTGGTGATGCTCGCCTTTAATCCCAGCACTTGGGAGGCAGAGGTAGGAGAACTGTTATGAGTTCAAGGCCAACCAGAGACTACATAGTGAATTCCAGGACAGCCTGGGCTAAAGCAAAATCCTACCTCAAAAAAAAATTACTCTGGGAAAGAGTAATTTGAACTTAATCAGTATGCAGGGAATGATGGTGCACCCCCTTAATCCCAGCATCAGGGGGCAGAAGTAGGAGGATCACCCTGAGTTTGAGGCCAGCCTGAGACTCCATGGTGAATTTCCAGGTCAGCCTCTGCTAGAGCAAGACCCTACCTCAAAAAAAAAAAAAAAAAAAAAAAAAAAAGAAGGTCGTCATTTTTCTGGTTATGATCTCCAAACATCACAGTTTGGAAAGAAGAAAAGCTAGATCGGGGAATTTGCTGGCAGGGCTGGTCATGCGATGTGTCAGCTGACATCAGAAAAGCCCAGGTCCAGCTGCAGACATTGGGCCCCAGGAGTCTGACCAGTGTCCTGGTTGGATAGCAGCCTCCGATGAAAAGACCAGACCCCTTCCTTGCCTTTCACTAAGCCGGTTTGCAGCAAGGTGGTCTCCAAGCCTGTCTCTCCAAGGACAAGTGCTTGAGAGCCACTCTGATAGGCGACAGTTGACCCACATCTGACACCTGATGCCCAGCAACAGACGGAGGTGTGGCTCCCACTTTGACCAAGGATCCTCTTGTCCAACCTAAGGCCAGCCCCCAAGGCAAGATGAGTCGCCATCGAAGCCCGACACCCCCACCCAGCCACCCACACACTTACAATGAGTGCCCGCATCTTCTTTCAGGATGTGGACTCTTCTCCGAGTTGTGAATGCCTGAGAGGGGGGAGCAGGAACTCCTGTCACTAAGAGCACACAGCTTCTCCAAGCCCCCAGAGCTGGTGCTTCTGACCCAGAGCCCTCCTCCCCAGCCCTGCCCTTGGCCTTGAGTGGCCCAAGCTCTCTCTCGCAGCCAGGCAGGGACGGCTTCCCTGGTCCCTGCACCGAGGCGAGGCTGACCCCAGGAGCGCCTCCTCCTGCACACCCCACTCAACCTGCAGCTTCCAGGCAGCACCCCGAACGCCTGTAGGTCTCACCGTTCTCTAATTCCCCAATACAAGCGCTCCTGGCTCGCCACGGCCCTGGGGACGGGTTTAATGGCGCAGAGCCCCGGGCCGGGAGCTTGAGGACACCCCGCCCCTGACCCGGGGCGGCCGGCTAATGGGAGCCTCGCGAAGGTCCTCCCCCCGCCCCGCCCCGTGGGAGTGCACACTCGGATCCCTATTACTTGTTACATGTTGTTTTACACATGGGATTTATAGGTCATATTCCACTCGATCTTTGCATATACCTCACACTGGCCGGTCATGATAACTTGTTTATCCAGTTCACCCACCTTGAGAGCCTAGGATTTTGGCAGCTGAGGCAGGAGGATTGGTATGCATTCAAGACCACCTGAACTACATACTGAATTCCAGGCCAGGCCAGACTATGCTACCAAAAAAAAGACTTTAAAAAAAATACACCCACTGACATTACGATAAAGACCCTTGAAAACCACCAGGTACAAGACAATCATCTGGGCCTCTTTTCTGTTCCTGAAAAGATTAAAAATTTCCCTGTGAAAACACCCAAAGGCCCTGCACTGTCCCCAACACTGTATATACTGTTTTTGTTCTGGAATTCACTATGTAGTCTCAGGCTGGCCTTGAACTCACAGGGACCTTCCTACTTCTGCCTCCCAAGTGCTGAGATTAAAGGCGTTCGCCACCACACCAGGCATATATATTCCTTTTAGTCTTCCCACATAATGTAAGTACTTCTTACCAACTTTAACTATTTTTGTTCAATTAAACATATAGGTAAATGACTCCTCTCGTGGCTTCTTAGGACCTTCCTCTTCCTCTTCCTCCTCATTCTTTACTGGTCCTGGGATTGAAACTCAGAGTTTCATTTATACTGGAAATTGCACTTAAGCTTTTTTTTTTCTATGTGGTGTGTGTCTGTGTGTGTGTGTGTGTGTGTGTGTGTGTGTGTGTGTGTGTGTGTGATGTATGCATGTGGGTGCGGACGCCTGTGCACAGATGTGCGTGTGGAAGCCAGAGGACATTGGTTGTCTTCCTCTATCTCTTCTCTGCCTTTTTTCCTTGGAACAGAGTCTCTCACTGAAATCTGGAGCTGGCTGTTTTTTTTCCAGTTAAACTGACTGACCATTGAGCCCCGGAGATTCTCCAACCTCCCTGAGCTGGGTTTATAGGTGTGTGCATCCATGCCTGTCTTTCTTTTAAACTTTTTATTGGTAACCTCCACACATATTTACAATATAACATCATAATCACCTCCCACCACTTTCCTTTGTGGTCTCTGTTTGCTACTGGTCTCTGTTCTATTTTGATGACATTTTTCCTCCTATTATTACAAGTCTTCGTGTAGGTAGTGTCAGTCACTTTGAGGTCATGAATATCAAAGCCACTTTGTGTCTGGAAGACAGCATTGCAAAGCATACCTCCCCTCCCTTTGGCTCTTACATTCTTCCCACCATCTCTTCCCCTATCCACTGGTATCCTCCTCAGTGAGCATACTGGATCAATCTATGTGGTAAGGGGTTATGGGTAGGACAGAAGCAGCCCGCCCACCCACCTTTGTGTGTTGTAGCAGAGGGGAACAATGTCTCTGGTAATCTCCCACCATGGCTCTTACAATCTTTCCGCCCCCTCTTCCATTTAGTTCCCTGAGTCATGGTGGGTGCTTTTGATTAGATTTTCAGCAGCCTTAATCACTGAGCCCCTAAATTTTCTTTATGAAGGTCCCTGTGACACTTGAAACTTGCTTTAGAAACATTTGCATGTTTTTCTCCAATTAATCTATTTTATGCCAATTTAATTCCCAAGACCAAACAGGATGCTAAAATGGTAGAGGTGGACTTTGGCTTCTTTCTACAAAACTATATTAAAGTCATCCAAAGAGAAGGAAGGAAGAAACTGATGGTGCATCCCTGTGGTCCCAGCTATGATCACTTGATCCCAGGAATTCCAGGCCAGCCTGGTGTACAACACAGTACAACATAGTACATAGCAAGGATGGGTCTAACAGGAAGTTTTTGTTTCTGTTTTTTGAGACAGGGTCACATGTACCCAGGCCAGCCTCAGATTTGATAACTACAGATGACCTTGAACTTGATCCTCCTGGCTCCACCTCCTGAGTGCTAGGATTATAAAGCATGCCACCACATCCAATTTATGTAGTGTTGGGGATTGAACCCAGAGCTTTGTGCATGGTAGGCAAGCACTCTACCAACTAAGTTACATTCCCAGTCCCAGAAACTACTTTCAACCATTGAGCCTTAAGCCACAGGACATCCTCAATACCTTCCACAAAACCTGGCACACAGTAGGCATTCTACGAATGAAGGAACAAATGATTGAGTGAACAAATAATCAAACATAGGCCTTTCCTCTGTACTGGGCTCTGTCTGACTCCACAAAAGAAGAACCCAGTCTGTGTTTCCTTACTCCTGCCAACACTAAGCCTGGAGTCAGGAAGCTTGGGCCAAACCCTGGTCCTGTTCCTTGCTAGTTGTAGGTCCTATGGTATGACTCCCTCTCCCAGCCTCATCTTGTTCATCTACAAGTTGATGATAGTATTGGATAATGTACAATAGCACATTCCCCAAAGTGATAGCAACACATAAAAGCTTGTGAAGCGCTGAGCCCCATGTCTGGCACATGGCAAATCCTTCATCGGGATGTGTTAGCTGCTGGTTACATATCACATGATATTTACCTACTTCCTGGTAAGGAGAGTCAGAAGTAATATAAATAAATAAATAGTTTTATAAACATTATCACTCAGCCAACCCACTGCTGAGTACATCATGCCAATGACTGCAAGTTCATCGAAACCCAGGATGGAGGCTCTGTATTCATAGTGGTGGTCCTGGGGATGGAATCCAGGGCCTTGTGTGGGGTGGGGAAGATGTGTTCTACCACTGAACTACACCCCAACCCAAGAGGTTCCCATTTGAGAAACCCAGACTGACCTCTGCTTATCCTCACCCTCTGTTTCCAGGTGGGTCCAGATGTTACCTCCTTTATCTTTCTTTCCTGATGTTTTACCAGACAAAAGCAAACAAAATTATATGGGTAGGAGCATATAGTAAGAGAGCTTTATATTTTGACTTTTCACATAGTTCTTAAGAGACGAGCTGTTGGGGGCTGGAGTGATGACACCATAAAAAAGAGCACCCTTCAAGCAAGCATGAGGGCCTGAGACCACCTGAGTTTGATTTCCCAGCACCCACATAAATAGCTATACATGGCCACCCATGTCTGTAACCCCAGTCCTGTGAGAAGCAGAAACTGGGGCTCACAAAAATGGCAAGCTCTAGAACCTATGGTGAGCAATGGAGGGGGATACCTGACACTGGGCAAGCACATGCGCACATACACTGCACATCACACATATGTATATTTAAAAAAACGGGGCTGGATGTGGTGGCACACACCTTTAATCCCAGCACTTGGGAGGCAGAAGTAGAAGGACTGCTGTGAGTTCAAGGCCAGCCTGGGACTAGAGTGGGTTCCAGGTCAGCCTGGGGTAGGAGACCCTACCTCAAAAAAAAAAAAAAAGCTTTAAAGGAGTTCCCAGGTCTTAGCAAAAAACCATTTGATGCCAGCACCATCACTAGCTAGACTGGCCTTAAAGACTACGGAGTCTATATAGAAAAGGTCTACTTGGTTCACAGTTCTAGAAATGAGAAGTCCAAGGCAAGGCATTGGTATCTGCTCAGCATCTGGTGAGGGCCTCAGGCTGTACCATAACATGTCAGCAGCATCACATGGCAAGACAGAGCTCACTTTCCTAATAAAGCCTCTTCTTCCATTACCCACAAATCATGAAGGGATTGACCTTCATGAGGGCTCTGCCTAGTCACCTCCCAAAGCTCCCAGTTTTCAGATGCCATTAACATCTGATCTTTTTTTAATTTTTCTTAATTGTCCTTAATAAATTACATTATTTAATAGGCAAACAATAAGTTGTTATCCCCCTTTCCCCAATGCCCCTCTTCCTCATCCCCAATCAGCTGGATATCCTCCTCCTTGGGTAGTCTGGATCAGTCCTTGGGGCAGGGGATCATGGATAGCCTAGGAGACAGCCCGGTTCTGCCAGCCTTAGACTGTTGCTACTGAGGGCGGCCATGACTTTGGGTATTCTCCCCCACCAAGGCTCTCACAATCTTTCCGCCCCCTCTTCTGCTCATTTCCCTGAGTCGTGGTGGGTATTAAGGCTGTTTTATTGTTGAGATCTCTGTACTTCTGGTTTAGGTTTTGTCGAAAATCATTGGTGTCCATCTTCTTGGTTTAACCTTCTTGGTTTAACCTTTGTTGGCTGATTGGCTGTGGCCCTGGGTCACTTGCTCATCTCATCATTCTCTGCGGGGTTCCATAAGGATCCTCCACGGTATATCAGGGGAATATCTGATCTTGAAGATTCAGTTTCCAATGCATGGATTTGGAGGGATACATGTTAAACCATAGCACCCAATCTGACTACAAAGCTTCCAGTTAGAAGTAACTGAGACTTAATGACAAGTTTGGAGCAGGTTTCAGAGACACCTCGAGGAATCTGAGCCACTAGAGAAAAGGCCATGGGCAAGAGAGAAGGTCCTGGGCTCAACCCTCAAAACAACAAAGGAAAAAAAAAATAGATGGGGAGAGGGTGAGGAAAGAGGTAGCAGGGAAATTTTAAGTGGTAACCATTTGTGACATCTTTTTACAACAAAGACCAGAGAGCAGAGATTCTGTGAGACACGAGGGACCATTAGACAACTTGATTTATGTCTTCAGCCACTGTGGTAACACCTGGTGAATATGCCAAGTGTTTGCTGACCAGAAAAAATGGGCTTTTATGAAAGAAAAAGTGATGAGCTTTCTTATGAAAGCCCTTTAGTCCTGGAGGCCAGAGAGCAAATCCCTTGTGAAAGGTCCTAAGGCTCTTTGGCTTCCTCACTGTTACATAACCATCTCTGCTAAAGAGCATTTCAGAATCTAGGCAATGGTCCAGTCTAAAGTGTCTTAATCATGTTTGCTAAGTGGCCAGATTGGAAACTTAGTAGCAGAAATTTTGTACTTGCTTGGGTCTGATCAGGAGTTTTACATTTGATAATTCTGGTGGTCAGCCCATCACAGTACCTCATCACCCTGAACAGATTCTAGCAACCGAGCTCTGACTTTCCAGTGTCCCAGTCCCTGAGCTAGTGCTGACTAAAAGGGCATGACTCAAGCCAGACCAATCGGATATCTTCTCTGAAAGGGAAACACACACACACACACACACACACACACACACACACACACACACGTACTTTTTAAAAAATAAGCAGTAGGGTCAAAACAGGCCTCTTGGGCTGGAGAGATGACTCAGCAGTTAAGGCACTTGCCTCCAGTGCCTAAGGCCCCAGGTTCAATTCCCAAGGTCCCACATAAGCCAAGCCCACAAGGTGGTGGCCCTGGTGCTCTCTCTCTCTCTGCTTGAAAATGAATAAATTATATATATATATATACATATATATATATAAATATATAAACAGGCCTCTTTCCTCTGGGCTCAGTCAAGTGTGATGATATAAGGCTAGAGCCATTTGTGTGACTGCCCTCTCCTAGAGCATGTAGGAAACCCATCTGCAATAGTAAATATGCAACCCTGCACACTGAAAATAGCCCTGTTGACCTTTAAGCTCCTTCAGTGAAGCCTGATGTCAATTTTGTTCCTTAACACCCAGTTACAAAAAAAGTATGCCCCCAGTTGCAATCCCTTTGCTGGATTGTCAGAACTGTTTTACAATCTGCTATCAGATTAGCAAAGGCAGTAAAAGCACACCCAGGGCAAGCCACAAATTGCTCTATTTCTTGCCTTCATGGGCCTCCACTTTCCACCTGGTCCTAAGCCTACAGAGCACTAACAAGGATGGTAACCTCCAAGTACTGGATCCTTGTTTACACCCCCCTGCCCTACTAACCTGAGCTACTCCTGGGGCACCTACAAAAGCACTGGAAGGACAGGACAACTGCTCTGACCCCACCGATCAGTTCCAAATTACAGTCTTTCTAGTTGTGCCAAAGAGGGTTTGTCTAGCTGGTCTTATGATTTGAGAAATTCAATGCCACATCCCTGCTGCCTCCTGACCTCCATAGCATGGAACTAGAGTTGGCTCCAGGTGAGGCACCAAATTAAAGTGCAATAAATCCACATGACCCTAACTTCCTATTGACTTTTCAGCAACTGGGCCAGCAGCACATACAGCCTTCCCAGCACCATAACTCACTAGTGTAGTTCCACAGGACAGGCACGATTGGTTAACTTGAACCACACTGACCCTCCTACCTGACACCAAGTCACCAAGTCCTTACCAAGTCTCCTTCTGTCCCACAGGTCCTTCCACACAAAAGAAAAACAAAAACACAAGTGATGTGGTATTGTGAGCTTTATTAAATGACCTTACAGTGAGGAGTAAAACAGAAACATGCTTCTAATATACAATGGCACAGCCTCCTCCCGTTGCCCTTTCTAAGAACGATGCTGAAAGGGATTGACCCCCTCCTTCCTTCTCATGGGCAGGAACTCTTAATATTCTCTCCTCTTTCCTTCTCTTAATCTAATAAAGTCTCTCTAAATTAAAAAAAAAACTATTCAGAAGCAAGGGTATAGCAAAAAGTATTTTTTTTTTTTTTGGTTGTTCAAGGTAGGGTCTCTCTCTAGCCCAGGCTGACCTGGAATTCACTGTGTAGTCTCAGGGTGACCTTGAACTCATGGTGATCCTCCTACCTCTGCCTCCCAAGTACTGGGATTAAAGGCATGCACCACCACGCCCGGCACAGAAAGTAATTTTAACAAATCATTTTTTTTCCTTCTCAAATCACACTTTAATGGAGAGCCTTTTGATTGAAGGGGGGCAGGAAGCGAGGGGGGACAAATCATTTTTTTAAAAAATAAAAAGAAATTAATAAAAATGTATATATGTCCAAGATTTATATATATATCCTTTAAGGCTTACATCTGTAACAACTTTCATTCATCTGAATTAGAAAAGTTTGGGAATCAATATAACTTTCCCTTAACACAAAAAATATTACACTCCTATACTAGTTCTGACACACTAAATTCTTTCTCAAAGGAAAAAAAACTCTTTCAGAGCCTTTCTCAGATGGAGCTATCCTGAGATGCTCCTACTACAGACTTGGGTCACTTACCCTGTCTTTCCTTTTTTGATCATTAGTGGTTTTAGGTTTTCTGTGTGAAACAGATTTAGGAATTCAAGTCACAGTACCTAATTTGGCCTTTTAAGATAAAAAGGGCTATCAAACTGCTATTAAAAATACTCTTAAAATTATAGCTGAGTAAATAAATAGTACACTTGTTACATTCATTTGGATTTTTGTATGTGTAAGCAAAGGCACTATTACAGCTTTAAGGAGCTTAGGCAATTCGTTTTATTAAAGGCACCCTTATGAGTCAGTTATCTCGAGTGACATTCCTGTTATCAGGCCACCTGTTCTTAACCTCACATAAAACTATCCGCCTGCTCCCAACAATGCCAGGGTGCACCTCCTCCCTGGTAGTTGCCATTCCATCTCTTTCCCTTCCTCTGTCCCCACCTTCTTTCTCATCTCTGAATCACCTGCAATGTTTACAAGTGATGATTCCACGGTCCACATCAAGGCAACCCCTGGTATAAAGCAGGAATCTTTCCTTAAAAAAACCCATAAAGTCTAATGTACTCAAGGGCAGATGAGAACCAATACTCAAAACATATAGTATGACTTATGAGAAAAACATCCACAAATACCCACTACAATAGGCTTCCTGGCATTTTAAAAAATGAATCGCAGTTTGAACTTTCCTAACTGATGCACACCCTATGCCCCTGTCCTTTGACTAAAAGGTTGCTGTATCCAGGTGCTATACAG
Source organism: Zapus hudsonius (assembly GCA_004024765.1). Lineage (NCBI taxonomy): Eukaryota > Metazoa > Chordata > Mammalia > Rodentia > Dipodidae > Zapus > Zapus hudsonius. Next base: position 7,464 of record PVHP010036494.1, on the reverse strand, counting down.
AATAGTGCAGCCCATGCTGGCTACCTTTGATGGAAATATCAAATCATACTGACTTACATTCCAAAAATTCTCTAAGAACAAAACAGTTCTTTAAAGACTTCCTAGGGAAAAATAAAGCTATATTTTATTGCTTTTGCCTGGGCTGAAATCAACCTGAGTTTCCCTGTAACACATGTATACGTGTGTGTGTGTGTGTATATATATATACACACTCACCCCATATGGCCAAGACATCACTTTAACACTATATAATCTGCTAAAGAAACCCACTATAAGGACAAGACAGTTTTTGTTTTGTGTTTGTTTGCCCTTGATGAGCAAGAGAAAAAAAAAGAGAGAGGAAAGAAGAAAAAAGCACAAACAAAACTCACAGGTAATTTTACCAATGATAAAGTAAACGTTAGGCTGGGGGTAGAGAACACTTGCTTACTCTGCACAAGGCTCTGGCTTTAACCTCTAGCACCACAAAAACAGATGGAAAGGGTGGGACCACAAGCCTCCATGGAACAGATTTTTGGTCTAGTGCTTTTAAAAAGCACTGTGAAGATGCTTCATCAACATTCATGACAGTTATCTACAAGCCCATCTCCAAAGATTTCTCAGTGAAATGGTCAAAACTTTGATTCTATTTTACTCTGACAATAAGCAATCTGGAAGCATTTGTAAATATGGTGGGCCCAGCACATACAAGGCCCTGGGTTCTATTTACAGCACCCCAAAACAAATAAAAGTATCTTGGCAATACTTAGCTTCTCCTGAAGTGAGTTATCTTAATGGAAATTTTATGCTAGTGGGAATGTGTTCCACATACTGACAGAAATATATGAGGGGACAGTCCTTCCTGCCAGGAAGGGTCAAGTAGCAAACACATAGCAGACCCTAAAGTTTGATTTCTAGTGTCCCTGACCCACAAAGAAAACGCTGGAGATGGTAACAGGAAGAGACATTCTTTTCCACCTGGTCTAAATCTCCCCAGGACTATTTATGCCAGGAAGAAAGCCAGCATCTAGTATTGAAAAAGCTGACACAAAATCAACTTACTACTAGAAAAGAGGCCAAGAAAACTCCTAAAAACCCTCAAAGAAAATTTTATAAACATGTTTCAGAGACAAAATAAGTAATAAAAAAGGGTTTCCTTGGAGTAATTAAACCAAGGTTGTTCCTTTATAAGACCAAAACAGAAATGACTGAAGTTAAACAGCAACAAAATCCTAAGACTTTATTAAATTGTAAACTCACTTTAAAAAAAAGTGTAATACTTCACTCTTACAGTGAATCCTACCACCATTATTCTTTCTCACCACTAAAAGTGAAACCACAGCAGGATGTGGTAATTAGCATGTCTATAACCTCAGGACTTAGGAAGCTGAGGCAAGGAAGATCAAGAATTCAAGGCCAGCCTGGACCACTATAAATTGTAGGCTAACCTGGGCTACATAACAAGACCCTCTTCCCCCAAAACCTGACTTTATTATAGAATGCACTAGTAGGCATTGCATTAACAACTAAGTTTCTCCGTATCAATAAGCATGAACCCTTCAGATATGAGACACCACCTGAAAATGCACCAACATTTCAGAAGCGAGCTTTCAGATACGAAGAGCTAAACATGACACACTAGAACAGAATTGAGCTTTCAATACATCAGTCAAAGTTTAGCATCACTCATGAGCATGTTAACAGTTTTTAAAAGTTGAATTTTTCTAAAATGTTAACAGCAAATGAATCAAATATTAAGAATTTCATCAAATGAGACATGTTTATCACACCTACCAAAGACAGGGAATATTGCAGAAGAGGTGGTGGAGAGAACGTGGGAGCTAGAGGCTGGGAATGAGTGCTTTGGAACACTGTCTCTGGACACAAAGAGGCTGTTGTTACCTGCACAATATTGGGTCCATCAACATGTCATCGTGGATGATGGAGGTAGGTCAAAAAAAAAAAAAGATATCAAACTAGAAGAACTAGTTGGAAAAGAAGAAGGGATATGGAGGGAGACAAAATAATGGGAATTGAAAAAATAATTATAAACAAGATAGTATGAAAAGAGTAATTCAAGACTTACAAAAATATTTGAGTGGTAAAGTGCTCATCAAAATAAAATTCTCTGATAAGGAAATTAAATGCAAGACTTATTTTTTTTAACCTTCCATTCATGCTCCATATATGTAACACTCAGATTTCGCCTAAACCCTCCTATCTATCTCCCTCCAACAGTAACAATATCTAATGACCTAAAGTTAAGGTTTATACACTTCACTTTATATAAATACTTGCTGGAAAGTTTTAAGAAGTTTCCAAAGCCATAGTTGACCATTATAAGTCAAAGAGAAAAGTAAATAGATAAAACTTTTAAATCATATCATCAAAGCAGATATGAAAAATGAATTAAGATTATTCTAGAAATTACTTGTATTTGGGTAGGACTGTGGTCCTTCCTAAGTCAGTTATTTTAAAGCTACCAGTCTAGACAAAAGGAAAATTAAATAAAGGAAGGTTAACTGAATAAAATGAACAGTTTAGCTTTGATATTAAGAACATTAGACAATGCATAGAAGAATACAAATAAGCAATTTGGGTAAAAACTCTAAATCAGGCTATTTGGCATTACAAACACACATAGAATAGAACATTGATTAAAGAGAGTAATATTTGGTAATGTCTTTTTCTCTAATCCTTAATGAAATTATATATTTAATGCAGAACACCCAGAAATAAGACATGGCAAATGACAACTTTTGAGTGTGAAAAGTTGTGTATAACATACATACATACATTTATAGTGAATATGACCAAGGCACAAGTTCAAGTGACTTATCAAAGGTCACATAGCTCACTTAAACTGAGATATTCCTTAAAGTAGCCAGCTCATTCCTTTTATTATAAAATCAATTCAACAGATTTGCCAGCCAGCCAAGTAAAAGACCTTACATTCCAGAGTATAGTACATTAAATGATACAATTACTTTGTGTTACATATAAAGCAGAATTTTGTAAGCAAGATTTTAAGCTAGGCCTAGTGGTATAGGCCTGTAACCCCAGCTACTACAAAGGCTGGGGGGTTAGACAAAAATTCAAGACCAACCGGGACTATAGAGTGAGTTTAAGGCCTGAGACCTTGTCTCAAAATAAAAGGTAAATAGGCCTGGCAATATAGCTCAGTGGTAGAGTGCTTCCTTAGCATGTGGGAGTCCCAGGTTCATTTGACATTGGTCCTTATTTCTGAAGCTTTTCTAAGTTTTGTAAACTTAAAAAATAAAAAAAAAAAATCCACCCTACCTCAGGAAAAAAAAATGCAAAAAGCTGGACGTGGTGGTACACACCTTTAATCCCAGTACTTGGGAGTCAGAGGTAGGAGGATCGCTGTGAGTTCAAAGCTAGCCAGGCCTGTATTCTACTGTGAGTTCCAGGTCAGACTACGCTAGAGAAAGACCCTGTCTCAAAAAAAAAAAAAAAAAAAAAGAAAACCTACAAAATCAGTGATCAGCCAGCCAGGTCAGCCTGGGCTATCGTGAGACCCTACCTTGGGGAAAAAAAAAAAAAAAAAAGAAATCCTCAAAGGGTACAAAAGAACTGGTCTCACCCTAAAATAGGACAGTGCATGAGGTTATCCTTCATCCCTTCCACTTCATGTCTGCTAAAGCATGGATTTAATCTGAAAAGGCACTAAGTGGTACATAAAGACTTAAAACTATATTTCCATGTTTTCCTTTCAGCTCTCCCACCATCCCCAATAAAGTGCACAAAGCAGAGAATAACGAGAAAACAGACAAAGTGGATCTGTAACAGCAAGGAAAGAACTGCTTCCAAGGGAAATGGAATGTGAAACCACAGGAGAGGTCAGTCCATTTATTACAGTGCTCTGTTTCAGCTCTTCCCAGATGGTCTCAGGTCTGCCATTTCTCTGGACCTGAACTCGTGGTGGCAGTGGCAGAAACTCGGAAACCTAAGGCCTGCGTGGGCTTGGGTTTGATCCTCTTGCTACAATGCTATTGAGCTTTTTTATCCTCTGGTGGTCTCCCAACAACTGCATCCCTCACAGCAGCCTGAGTAGAATTACCAATATGAGAAGAAGCCTGCAAAAGTCCATTTATTAAACATATTAGTTAATAAATATAACACAGCACCAAGAAAGTAAGTCTTGGAGATAAATTTTCAAATATCTCTTCACATTGCGGAAGGTGGGAAGAGGCTCAAGTGGTATGAAGAAAGTGGCACCGGTTGACTGGAGCCTGTGCTCCACAGGTAGGCTGGGGGGAGACTCCCCTCACTTCTCTCACTACTCACCTACTGTGCCTGATACCTAGACAAACAAACAAACCAGTCTCAAAAACCTATAAAACTGGCCAGGAGTGGTGGAGCACACCTCTATCCCAGCACTATTCACTCAGAGGTAGAATAATCATGAATTCTAGGCCAGCTTGGGACTCCAAAGTAAGCTCCAGGTCAGCTGCGGATCAAGTGAGATCCTGCCACAAAATTTAAAAATCCCTATAAAGCTAGCCAGTGGTGGACGTACACACCTGTAATCCCAGAACCTGGGAGGCTGATGCAAGAAGTCCTTGAGTTCAGTCCTGTATTCTACTGTGAGTTCCAGGTCAGACTATGCTAGAAAAGACCCTGTCTCAAAAAAAAAAAAAAGAAAACCTACAAAATCGGAGATCGGCTAGGCTCCATAGCCCATTCTTAGACTTCAGCACTTGGAAGGTAAAACAAGAGCATCAAGTTTTATCCTCAGCTCTTTGTGAGGTTTGAGACTAGCCTGGGCTACATGAGATCTTGTCTCAAACAAAACACATGGAATCACATTAATGTCTTTGTGGAAGATTATAAATATAAATGAAGGCATGTGTGAAGGTGCCATGATGAAATCCATTATTTTATATGTTAACCTAAAAAATTTAATTTAAAAAATAAAAATTTAGGGCTGGGAAGATGGCTCAGCAGATAAGGCACTTGCCTGCAAAGCCTAAACGACCCAGGTTCAATTCCCCAGTACCCACATAAAGCCAGGTGCACAGTGGCACATGCATCTGGAGTTCATCTGCAGTGGCTAGAGGCTCTGGTACACTCATTCTCTCCCTCTCCCTCTCTCTGCTTGCAAATAAATTTAAAAATAAAATAAAATAAAAATTTAATAAAGACACCATCATACATTTTTTATCCCAATAGGATTAAAAATAAAACATTGTGTTAAGTTTATATTTTTTTAAAAGCTCTTGGTTTTCAGTGAAGCAAATTAATCAGAGGATGGGGAGAATCCCACAGGAATCATGTCTCAAGAGCACATAATTAAAACATCCCAGGAAGACAGTATGTCTGAATTAGAACTTTTTTTTGCATTGAAGTGCCATCTTTAGGTATAGAAACAAAATATTAGGAATATTAACATACTAAAGGATAAAATATAAGCCCATCAGGGAAAAAAATGAGCCTGTTTCTCATGCCATCTTTCACTATGAAATTCTTCCAAATAGGTAATTTTGTAATAGCAGAACAAATATCTCCATCACCCTCAACCTCCTCAGCCAGTACTACTTACCTGCTCTAACACATAGGCTGCACCAAAGTCAATAGCTCCGCCCAGCTCTCGATACTGACCAGAATACCTGATGTACCCCCACGTGAGGAGGGCTATTAACAGAAGGCCAACCATACAGTTGAAGAGCTGGGCCACAACCTCCAGACCAATGAAGCCAGTGAGGCCCGAGGCTATGTACAATGCTGCGATGCCTGTGAAGAGAACCGCTGGGGTCCGGAAGGTGCTAAAGACATTCTTGCTACCATTGTGCTTGCAGAAGTTCTCATAGAGTTCCTTGATTTCTTCCTCTAGCTCCTGCTGATAACGAAAGCTGAAATCTTTCCCACCCATCTTCTTGGTCTTCTGAAATTGGTCCAGAGCAAGCTGTCTGAATTCACAGTGCTTCCCTTCTAAAATGTCTGGAGACAAATAAGGCTTCTCTCCCCCACAAATCTAAAAATAACAAAAACACAGTATGTTCAAAATCCTTTTATGTGCTAAATAAAATAACTAAAAAAAAAAAACAGAAAAGACAAAAATGTTTTAAGATATATTTTTAAAAAAAAAGAAATCAGAACTTTAGAAAAATGGATAAAATCAATGGGCTGGAGAGATGGCTCAGTGGTTAAGGCACTTGCCTCCAGTACCTAAGGCCCTGGGTTCAATTCCCCAGGACCCACATAAACCAGACATACAAGGTGGTAGCCTTGGCGCTCATGTGCGCTCTCTCTCTCTCTCTCTCTCTCTCTCTCTCTCTCTCTCTCTCTCTCTCTCTCTTTCTCTGCTTAAAAATTAATAAATAAAATATTTAAAAAAAAAAAAAAGAAAAATGGATAAAATCAAATCTGTGTGTAATGACACACACCTGTAATCTCTGCATCAGGAGGCAGAGGCAAGAGGATCACTGCAAGATGTAGGCAGAGCTGGTCTACATAGCAAGTTCCATGCCAGCCAGGCTACATAACCAGCCCTTATCTTAAAACAAATCATCATAAATAAACCAGGGTAACATTAATCAGTAAGAACAGTGGTACAGTGGTGAATGGTGAAACTCTTAAGAAAGCCACATTAGAAATGGCAATAAGAGCCATGCATGGTGGCACATGCCTGGAATTCCAACACTGGACATTGAGCCAAGACTGCCATGAGTTTGATGTACTTTGGGCTACATATGAAGACCATATGTAGCTCCAGGTTGGCCTTGAACTCACAGCAATCCTCCCACCTCTGCCTCTTGAAGACCCTGTCTAAAAAACACCTAAATAAGTAAAAAAAATAAACAATAACAACTAGAAGATCCCAATTATCAGGATGACCTGAAACTAGCCTTGTGCTTCATCATCTTAAGTAGCATCTGGGGACGATGACCTTTGGTCATAGTGCTGAGAAGTGACAATGGAGTGTTCAGCACTGGGACATGTCTATCACACTTCCCGAGGCTCAGGGTCTATTGTGGAAGAGGTGATGGAAAGATTGTAAGAGCCAAAGGAAGGGTAGGACTGCTTATAACACAAATTTCCAGACACAAACTGGCCTTGATTTTCATGATTTTGCAGCGCCCAACACTACCTACACAAGACCCTCATAATAGGAGGAGAAGATGCTGACATTGAGACTAACTGAGAGGGGGAGAGGATATGATAGAGGGTGGACTTGAGGGGGGAAAGTAGGGGTGGGAATTATCATGGCTTATTGTCTATAATTATGGAAGCTGTCAATAAAAAGTTAAAACAAAGTTCATTTTCATCTCCTACTGGACCCATCAGAGGTCTCTCAAGTCACAGATGAAATGACCTCCCAACAAAAGGTAGAGGAAAACAGCTTGTCTGAGTCCAAAACATTCAACTCATAGGCCTTCCATTAACTAACCTCAACATCCTCATCTGTAAAATGGGTATTAAAGAGCTTATCTGCAATATGCTCTTTTGCATGTGAAAAAAAAA
>PVHP010036493.1:0-17908 GCA_004024765.1 Zapus hudsonius | reverse complement strand
GTTTCACATCTCCAGAGGGTTATTCTAACTATCTCAAAGGTTGGTTGTGAGGCTTAAAATAATTGTGAATACTTCCAATAGTAGAGTGCTGCATACTGCAACCTTCAGTGACTGGGTATCTCTGAGTTGAGCATCCAATTAGAATGAGTCTCATCACCAGGCTCAGGTGTGTAGGGTGGTGGGCCAGGAGGAACACTGGTTGAGAAAGGGCCCACCCACAGAGGCTAAGCCTGCAAAACTGAGGCAGAAACAGGAAGCTGCTGCTCAGGAGGGATTAGGAAGTCATTGCTTGTAGTCATCTTGGATGAGACTGGATCAGACACAAGTTCTGGTCTTGCCAGGGCAGGCAAGGTGGTATCCATGTTTCTATGAGTCAGACCCTAACTAACTTGCCTTTCAGGAAAAAGCTACCTTGCTCCTAATCCCTATTATCTGAGCCAGAAATGGCTAATTAAATATACCATGGTACCCTCTATGGAAGTACTATGATTTCTAATTAAACTCAAAGTTATTTCTGTTTCTTTCCTAATGTGTCCATGTAGGTGCTGTAAATGCATTGATGGGAAAAAAGCAAGTAAAGAGCTTACAGAGAAGCCAAAGTTTATTCTATCAGTGTTACTGCTGTGGAACTTTGGATTGTTAATTGTGGACCGTATCCTTGATATTCTGTATACTGTTCTCTTACTCTGGCATAAACTAATATAAAATTATTTATGTAATGGTGATTATTAAATGTAAACTGCTTTTGAAAATGGGCTTGGGATGCATTAGTTGACTCCCCAAATTGCTCACGCTCTGTCTCTTTGTCCAAATATGTTGGACTCTGATTGTTAGAACACTTGACCCCAGAGCTGGGCTAGGTGGCGCACGCCTTTAATCCCAGCACTCGGGAGGCAGAGGTAGGAGGATTGCCGTGAGTTCAAGGCCACCCTGAGACTACATAGTGAATTCCTGCTCAGCCTGGACTAGATAGAGCGAGACCCTACCTCGAAAAACCAAAAAAAGAAAACCATAGCTGTATCCACATACAACACTGTAATACACCCTCTCCTGTTAAAGGGATTTAGAACGTGTCATGCATATGTATTAATCCAAACACAGGTGAAATATCTTAACAAATATATGTACTCAGGTAAACATTAATTTTACCAATAGTTTGACTGGTTCTCAAAACCACTAACTTTTCAAGGTCAAGTGTTCTTTTTTGTTTGTTTGTTTTTCAAGGTAGGGTCTCGCTCTAGTCCAGGCTGACCTGGAATTCACTATGTAGTCTCAGGGTGGCCTTGAACTCACGGCAATCCTCCTACCTCTGACTCCCGAGTGCTGGGATTAAAGGCGTGCGCCACCACGCCCAGCCTTATTATTATTTTTTTTCTTAGTCATAAATTTCAGGTAGAGACTTCCAGGATTTGACTGTTTATAGAAAACACATTGCTGAGAATTCCAAATTAAGTAATTTTTTGTCTTTAGTTTACCTATTAAGAAAGCATTTGTAATTTCTATATTCATTGGGCTAGCATAGTTTATGAATTTGGTATCATCTTGTTTTTCTTTAACATCTGTCCAGATATTCATTTCCAGTACAATGGTTTTTTATTTGGATTAATGCTACTCTCCGTTGCACGGTTATTTCAGGTATATACAGAAGTGCCTAACTATGCATTCCCCCCCCCTTTTTTTTTTTTTTTGAGGTAGGGTCTTGCTCTAGTCTAGTCTGACCTAGAATTCACTATGTAGTCTCAGGGTGGCCTTGACTCCTACCTCTGCCTCCCGAGTGCTGGGATTAAAGGTGTGTGCCACCACACCCAGCTTCCTCTTTTAGTTGTTTGGATTGTATTTTTGTTTTGTTTTGTTTTGTTTTTATGTTTTTGAGGCAGAGTCTCACGGCCCAGGCTGACCTGAAATTCACATTGTAGCCAACCTCCAGCTCACAGTGATCGTCCTATTTCAGATTTCCCATTGTTGGAATTATAAGACACCAAGGCCTAGCTCTCCCTCAGTTTTGTTATTATTATTATTATTATTTGGCAAACAGAGAGAGAAGAGAGACAGAGAAAATAGATGCACCAGGGTCTCCATCCACTGCAAAGGAACTCCAGATGCGTGTACCACTTTGTGCATTGGCTTTACATGGGAACTGGGGAATCAAACCAGGGTCCTTAAGCTTTGCAGACAAGTGCCTTGACCACTGAGCCATCTCTCCAGCCTGTTTTCTACTTTTTTGTTTGTTTGTTTGTTTTTCAAGGTAGAGTCTCACTCTAGCCCTGGCTAACCTGCCGTTTTCTACTTTTTTAAAAAGAAATTTTTAAGCCAAGTGTGGTAGTGCCCACCTTTAATCCCAGAACTCAGGAGGCAGAGGTAGGAGAATTGCCATGAGTTTGAGGCCACTCAGAGACTACATAGTGAATTCCAGGTCAGCCTGGGCTAGAGTGAGATCCAGTGGTGTAAATAGTATAAAATAACCCTCACTCACTTTCTCTCAATGCTACTGCTTGCATCATTTTTCACCAAGACTAAGAACCCCACATTGGTTTATTTGAATCTCATCAGCTTTTCAACCCTCTGTTCTAGGACCAAGTCTGGAATACTACATTGTTGCATTTCATCTACCTTGAATTTTAAAGTGATATTTCCCTTTTCAATCTCGTAGAAAAGACATATGGAAGGAGCATTTCTTTTTGCCGTTCTCCTACATTTTAAGCACATCTACCTCTACGTAGCACCAGCTTATGGTGCATATCTGCTACGATCCTATTGCTTTACTGCAAACAAGCCAGGCAAGTTTCAGTGATGACAGCAAAATCTTCTTTGTTTTCTTCCTCATGGTGTACTGTTTAGAAAGCACCAGAAAGGTGCTTCTGGTAATGGTCCTGTTGCTTTTCTGTAGATGGCGCTGTCCGATGGAGCAGTTTCAGCTTTGTCCGGGTCATTTCCCTGGGACTGATGGTTGTTCTAGTTTCTGCTCTGTCTTTGGGTCCTTTCCTAGCCTTGGTAAGCCTTTTTAAAACGAATTTTTAAAAAATATTTTATTCATTTTCAAGCATAGAGATAGAGAGAGAGCAAGAGAGAGAGAGAGAGAGCCAAGACCACCACCTTGTGGGTCTGGCTTATGTGGGTACTGGGGAATTGAACCAGGGGCCTTAGGCACTGGAGGCAACTGCCTTAACTGCTGAGCCATCTCTCCAGCCCTTAAAACAAATTTTTTAAATAAAAATTGTTTTTTATTGTTTAGCAAGACTAATATAGGTATGAATGTATGAAAAAATAGTTAAAGCTATTATTTCCTTATTCTTCCTATACATATTGACACATTGGCTAGAGTATTATTTCAGACAGTTGTGCATATTCAGATGTATGTAGGTTAACTCAGTTACACACTAGAACTAATTATCATTATTTGTGGATTCTGTATTTCTAAATTTACTTACTTGCTAAAATTTATTTCTAACTCCCAGACCAATGTTCCTGCAGTTTTCATGAACAGCAACATTCTAAAGTGCCTGGAAGAAATCAGATCTCCAAATGGTTTTTTTTTTTTTCTTGCTCCCCTTCCTGAAATTAGTTTTAATTTCTACTAAAATTGGTGGGGGGGGGCACCATTTTTTGTAGTCTTCCTGTTCTCTCACTCAGCAGACAAGGATGGATTACATCTGTGTTTTCCTTTACACTGTGTAAATTCTTCCATTATTATATTTAACTTCATCCTAGTATGAACTTGGAGTCAGTGTTTGCACATGTCTTGTCTCAGTGGCCAGTTGAAAAGTAGATCAACAGAGGTCTGTGACCTGTGTGGGTTCAAATAACCATTTACTTCAAGAAACAGACGGGAACCAGACTTCCTATGTCTGCACACACTGTGCCACAGGCAGTTTCCCTGTTCTGTTTTTGAATTTGTCAAAAGATGGATGACAGTTTAATCAGTTTCATTTCTGCCTTTCAACAGAACCAGCTGCCTCAAGTCTTGTCCCGACTCTTTCCTTTCAAGAGGGGTCTTTGCCATGCATACTGGGCTCCAAACTTCTGGGCTTTGTACAACGCTCTGGACAAAACACTGTCTGTTGTTGGTATGGTACCAAACCTTTGACTTAGACTATGAATACTGAAAAGACTAGTCATGTTGAGAAATGGAGAACCTGCCTGTGGGTTACGTGTGAATGTGTCCTGCTCCCAGCTTTCAGAATGAGACAGAGCAGTTCTTGGAACTGAAGCTCTAATGCGTAAATGGAACGCATTCCCCACAAGAGTTCCATGGCAGTGGGGGTCTGGATCCTTTCAGGGGAGGGGGAATTAAATATTTAGACACTTTTAAAGGATAGGGTTTGCCTTAAGGAAAAAAGATTATTTGAAGAGTTGACCCTACTTTTAAATTTAAATATTTGGGAAAAAAATGTGTAAATTGTGACTCTGGGCACTAAACCAGTAAGGAAAATTGAGAAATTGTATTTCAGCATGAAATGAACAGAAATGAAAAAGCCTGGGCACGAGCCAGGTATGGTGCCTCACACCTTTAATCCCAGCACTTGGGAGGCTGGGGTAGGAGGATCCCCATGTGTTCAAGGCCAGCCTGGGATTTCAGAGTGAGTTAAAGGTCAGCCTGGGCTAGAATGAGACCCTACCTTGGAAAAAAAGAAAAGAAAGTATAGGCTGTAGTTTTGAAATTTGGGTAATGAATACTAATATATGCCTTAAAATGATTCTCTTCATGGTAACTGTAGAATAAGTCTCAGTTGCGAAGCCAGCATAGTGTGTGGGGAAATGTAGGCTCAAGGGCAGTGATTGGCAAACTTAGTATTTTCAGCTGTGCGGACCACAATATTTTTGTTTGGTTTGTTTTTACAACCCTTTTAAAATGTAAAAACCCAGATACTCATGTCCATAGTGCAAGCACTCAAGAGGCTGAGACAGGAGTCTCAGTGAACCCCAGCAGTTTTGAGAACATCTTCAGAACATAGTGAGACTGTCTCAGAAAAACAAAAGTATAAAAGCCACTCATAGTTTGAGCACTATGCAAAAATCAGGCCACAGGCTGGATTTGGCCCTTGGGCTATAGTTTGTTGACTCATGATCTGGACCTGCTGTGGAGCCCCACTTTCATAAACTGCTGGCCAAATCCTTTGATTCCTCTAGTCCTGCTTTCTTCACAGTACTAAGGAATTCTAGTGCTTTCTCTGTTCCTACACAGCATGCTGTAAGGAGGAAAAACAAGATACAGATACATTGGGTTTTCAGTAGCATGGACTTGAGTCATCCAAGACCCAAGTTCAGATCTGTTACCAGGCACTACGATAAGGAGTTCAGCTATGTAGTGAGTTCATGGCCAGCGGGTGCTGCGAAACCTTGTCTCAAAAAGAAGAAGCTAAAGGGAGAAGTTTAAGTAGAAACTTGTGGGGGAAATAGTAGGTTGTCTACATCTTTCCCACATTGCACCGGCTTTAAGTTGTATTAGACATCAGACAGGGCTATTACAGGTGCTCAGGCTGTCATGACTATCTTATTACCCTGGAGCTTGTTTTGGATGGGGCCTGCATCATCTTTCCAGTCTTGGTTCATTTGGTAATTATTGAACTTCTGTGTCTGAGGATCAAAATAAACCCATCATCATTTTTGCCTTTAAGGAACACAGTGTAGTTAGTACACAATGAATAAAATAAGCACATAAACAAAAACAGCACAGTGTGAACTCTAGAAGGAGAACTCAAAAGAAATCAGCTTAGCTTCTTTATTTATTTGCAAGGAGAGAGAATGGGCACACCAGGGCCTCTTGCTACTACAAATGAATTACTTCAGATGTATGTGCCACTTCGTGCATCTGACTGTACATGGGTACTGGGGAATCAAACCTGGGCCATTAGGCTTTGCAAGTAAGTGTCTTTAACCACCTAGCCATCGCTCCAGCCCCAGCTTGGCTTCTTGATTTAGGTGTCTCAAGTGAGTGGCTGAATTAGGAGTTAATTTGGTAAATACTATAAAGTTCACAAATTCCCCTCACTCATTTTCTCCCAGGGCTCCCTTCTTATGTAATCATTTACCAAGACTAAGAAACCAACATTGGTTCATTTGAATGTCATCAAAGGGAGGACCAGGTACAGGTGTTGAGGGTGGTGAGTTGAGAACCCACCATTAGTCCATCATGGCCACGCCCCGTTGACTAAAGATGAAGCTGAAGAGCTAGGAAGGTGCTAGACTATTGAAGACAACATATGCTGTGTTTGAGAACATGAATTTGCTCCTACAGGAAATGAAGGATTCAAAGTTGGGCTGTGACAGGGTGTGTACTTCAGAGAGCTTGCTTCTTTGACGAGTGGAGCAGATTACTGCTCCCCTGCTGCCTGCCCACCAGGTTCCTGTAGACTGCAAAGATTCCCTGTCCCAGTTTCAATCTACACCTATAGATTATTATTATCTTAAGGCTAAAGGCATTCTGACAGAGGCAGGACAATATAAACTTTAAGTTCATGAAATCTTGCTTTAAGCAGCAATAAGACTTAGTAGCTTTTTTTTCCCTCAAGGTATTAACCCAGCAAATGTAATGTCCTAGTGATAAAAATAAAACAAAATGTCTACTTGCTCTATAGGTTTAGAATTGAAACTTCTGGATCCCAGTAAGGTCCCCAAGGCCTCCATGACAAGTGGTTTGGTTCAGCAGTTCCAGCATACTGTCCTTCCCTCAGTGACTCCCTTGGCAACTCTTATTTGCACACTGACAGCAATATTGGTAAGAACTTAGCAGGTGGCATTCATTTCTGGAGGTTTTCTCTGCTTTTCTTTTTGGCTGGCTGGCTGACTATCAGCTTTCAAGCTTGTCCAACTCCAGGATAAATTTCATCACTGAAATCCTGCAGATTGAAGCATTTTCTAACAATTCTTAGAGTAACTTTGAACACAGTAAGGGAGAATTATCAGGAAAGCCTCTGCGAGTGAGATTCTTGCCAGTGGCAGATAAGACATCTGTGCATCCTGGCATGAGGGAAGAAGAGAAGCTTACTTAGAAGGAGGAAATTGTGGTGGCAGGAACATCTAAGCTTTGTTTTGTTTTTCTCATTCATGGCTGAATGATTAACATCTGTCTGGAAAACATGGGTATTTTGTGTTAGTGATGATAATGGATAGAGAGCAGCAATGGCTTTTTGCACATCAGATAAGAGTCTACTGTGAAGTTAGTCATGGTAGCATATGCCTGGAATCTCAACTCACGGGAGACAAGGGCAGGAAGATTGCTCCTTGGAGGCCAGCTCGAACTACACAGCCAGACCTTGTCTTAAAAGGAAGGCTGGAGGGGGGTGAGCCAGGCGTGGTGGTGCACGCCTTTAATCCCAGCACTCGGGAGGCAGAGGTAGGAGGATCACCATGAGTTTAAGGCCACCCCGAGACTACATAGTGAATTCCAGGTCAGCCTGGGCTAGAGTGAGACCCTACCTCGAAAAAAAAAAAAAAAAGAAGAAGAAGAAGAAGGCTGCTGTGGATCAGGTGTTGCTAGAGCAGCACCTTCATTTACAGTTGTCAGTGATCATCATGGTGACCTCAGTTTTGTGGTTAAATTTTAGAAGTCAACATAATTTAATTCAGTAAATAATTCCTAACTTTAATTTTGATTTCTGAATGATCAAAGAAACTTGGCTCTACTTAACTATGTAGCGGTATTGGTGTGTCAGTAACTAACCTGTCCTGGCCTACATGTTCACAGGGTTTAACTGAGATTAAATTTAAAAAGTCTAAAAGGTCAACCTTGTAAGGAGCATATAGAAGGCAACAGCTTTATTGTAAATTATACTTCTGCTCACAAAACTGGTAAAATGTAATTTGCTAGCTCCAAAATATTTATGTTGTTTTATAGTTTGACCTAATAACTTCAACGAATATTAAATATTTATACAGATAAAAGTTACTATACTGTATATTTCAGAAGCTATCACTTATTAATTTCAATAAGATTAATTTCAATTAAATAAATATGTTTCCAAATGCCTGCATTTTGTTTTATGAAGCTAGCTTTTGCGGGACCGTGTACAAAGTGCTGAGTTATCCCAGTTCAGTGGAGAATTGCCAAGTTTTACTGCTTCTGAGACATGGTGCCAGTTACATTTACCTGAACACTGTTTTTGTAAAGCCAATTCTAAAGGATACTGAAGTTTTTCTTTACCTATTGTTTCTAGCCTTCTATTTTCTGTCTTTGGTTTAAACCCCAAGGGCCCAGAGGCTTTCTTCGATGCCTGATTCTTTGTGCTTTGAGCTCCTTCATGTTCGGGTGGCATGTCCATGAAAAAGCCATACTCCTCGCAATTCTCCCAATGAGGTGAGCAGACAGAGTCAACACTTCTGACGTGTTTCACAATGTCTTACTGGTTTCCATTTGCTCTGCCTCTCCTGGTCATCTTCAGTGGGCTAGGATAGTCGAAGGTAAAGGAACCAATTGCATAAGGACAGGACAGACTTGCTTAACTTGGCTCCTTAGACTCATGAGGGTTCTGACCTGTGCAAAATGCATGCATTGTTGCTGTATTGGATAACCATGATAGGCCTTTTTGCCTCTGCAGACTAATTCCAGGCCAGCGAGCTTTGCAGGCAATCCCTTTAACTGCTGAGCCATCTCCCCAGCTCCATGTATCAGACTTTAGATGTTCCAGAATTATTTCTTTGTTGTCTTTCTGTTTCTTTTTTTTTTTAAATATGGAACGCTTCACAAATTTGCGTGTCATCCTTGCGCAGGGGCCATGCTAATCTTCTCTGTATCATTCCAATTTTAGTATATGTGCTGCTGAAGCGAGCACTTGTCTTTCTGTTTCTGCACATTTTATTTTGAGCTTCTCAACAACCTTTAAGGTATGGATAAATTGGTATCATCCTATCTTAGCATTTTCTGAAACTAGAGCTCAGAGTTTGTGACTTTCTCAAAGCCACACAGCTAAGCCAGGCTTGGTGCGTGCCTGTAATCCACAGCATTTAGGAAATGAGGCAAGAGGATCACAAGTTTGAGGCCATCCTGGGCTTCATATTTTGACTCTGTCTCATAAACAAAGTCATACAGCTAATGAGTAGCAGTTAGGTCTTCAGCCTGATGTTTCTTAAAATATTCTTACTTACATTTATTTGCAAGCAGAAATGTGCCAGGGCCTCTTACTATGTAAACAAACTGTAGATGCATGCACCACTTTGTGTATCTAGCTTTACAAGGGTACTGGAAAATTGAACCCATACACACAGGCTTTGCAAACGGGCGTCTGTGTTGTTTTTTTTCAAATGTTTTTATTGGCTTAAAATTATATATATTAACACAACAATATGCTCAGTATCATAAGTTATTAGATAAAGCCATTAAATCCATGATGACATTCCCTTTTATGCATTAATTATTCTCCCTCCCATGATTCTTACATTCTTTCCACAATTTTCCCTGAGTCATAGTGGGTGAATTCAAATTTTCCATAGTTAATAGGTTTGCAAAAGTCTCTAAATTTGTGTTTTGGACAATTTTGGGCAACCTTGGTGCCTCTATCCATTGTCCTTCCGTAGGTTATCTGCCTTGCTGTGGGAATCGATGTTTTGCTTGTCATCCCACTTTCTTAGAGGTTGTGTTAGGGCTCTACATGGATCATCTCCTGCTTGGGTCCCCCATCATACCAGGTCCCTTTGGTGGAGTTCCATTGTCCCCGGTTCCCGTTGCCTTCTGAAAGATATAAACAGACTCTCCAGCGGAGAGTGAGATTATTATTGGTCAATTGAGACAAATATTGCTAGGTTGGTGAGCGTTTGGAGGGTGTAGCCTTTCTGAGGACCTATGGTTAGTGAGGACTTCCCCATGGAGATGGGGTTCTTGGTCCCCATTCAAAGTTGCCTTGGGTCACCGTACCAGTTAGGAGTTCCCTGCCTCTGAGTGGATCTCATAGCCAATTAGCCAGCTGTTGATTACCCACCTAGGTTGGGCGGCAAACGGGTGCCTTTAACCACTGAGTCATCTCCCCAGCCCATTCAGCCTGATCTTTTGCTGCCGAATCTTGTGAGTTTATCACTGTGCCATGCTTCCCAAATATATATATATATATATATATAATTTAAGCTGTATTGTAAGTGCAGCAGTTTCCATTTGGAATAAGCTTTTTTCTAAGGTTTTTCTCAATTCATGAGAAATCGTTTAATCTATGAAAATGTTAAGCAACTGTTTTCTCTAGGCTTATTTGACAACATCTAATTTCCAAATTACAAAAGTGAACTTTTGATGTGTTTAGTCTGAGTTTATACTGCAAATCCAGGGTATTATCTAAAAAATGAGCTGTATGTTTAGAAATGAAATTCCATTCCAGTTTCCCTGTCTGCCACCTTCAGCCCCATTACCCAGCAAAGCAAGGCTCATTCTTTTTTGGATATTCCTTGATTCAGTTTAATATATTATAGCGTTGCTTTTAAAAATAATCTCAATTAAACTGGACTTATAGCAAAATCAGTATTTTATGCTTAAGCCAGTTCTAGGAGTAATAATAGATGTGGTTTATTCAAGTTCTTTCTTTATTAGCATTTTCAGTTGTGTTAAGAAATTATCATAAGAATTTTTATTTTTTAGCCTTTTGTCTGTGGAAAAAGCAGGAGATGCTTCAATTTTTCTGATTCTGACGACAACGGGACATTATTCCCTCTTCCCTCTGCTCTTCACTGCACCAGGTAAACAGCTTCTTTGAAAGTTACACTGACTACCACTCCCCATTCATGGAGCTGGAGACCAGGACTCTGTGATTGAAATAACTGAGATCTCCTGGAAGGAAAGATTTCATCTATTCTCTTAAATAAAAGTTCCAGCTCACCCCTCATTTTAAGATGTCTCAAAAATGCAAAGTTAAGACTATAATGCCATTATTAACTATGTTGATGTGCTGACTTATCATCTGTATTTTTTTTTCTTTTAACAGAACTTCCCATTAAAATCTTACTCATGTTACTATTCACCATTTATAGTATTTCCTCATTGAAGACACTATTCAGGTAATCTAATAAGTACATTGGAAATTATATTGACTCTTATGAAATATTTGCTCCTTAATAGTCAAAACCCTTTAAAATTTTATTAAAATAGTTGTACAACAATATTACAACAAGTTTTATAAAAACCTTTTTTTAAACTTTATTTCCAAGGAGAGAGAATGGGCGTACCAGGGTCTGTTACCACTGCAAATGAACTCCATATGCATGCACTGCTTTGTATCTGGCTTTACATGGATACTGGGGAATCAAACCTAGGTCATTAGGCTTTGTAGGCAAGCACCTTAACTGTTGAGCCATCTCTCCAGCTCCCCTTTAAAAAAAAGTGTGTGTGTGTGTGTGTGTGTGTGTGTGTGTGTGTGTGTGTGTGTAGTTTTGTATTTATTTGCAAGCAGAGATAGCGAGAGAGGGAGGGAGAAAGAATGGGCGCATCAAGGCCTCCTGCTACTACAAACAAACTCCAGATGCATGTGCCACTTTGTACATCTGGCTTTATATGAGTACTGGGGAATTGAACCCAGGCTATTAGGCTTTACAATAAGCACCTTAACCATTGTGCCATCTCTTGAACCCAAAACCTTTTTGTAAAAAAATATTTAATTACCCACCATGACTCAGGGAACTGAGCGGAAGAGGGGTGGAAAGATTGTGAGAGCCTTGTTGGGAGAGAATATCCAGAGACATGGTCCCCCTCAGTAACAACATACTAGGGCTGGCAGAACTGGGCTGACTCCTAGGCTGTCCATGGTCCCCTACCCCAAGGACTGATCCAGAAGGCCCAAGGAGGAGGATATCCAGCTGATTGGGGATGGGGAAGAGGAGCATTGGGGAACTGGGGATAACAACTCATTGTTTGCCCATTAAATGTTAACTCATTATGGACAATAATATTTATTTATTTATTCATTTATTTATTTATTTATTTGCGAGCAAAGAGAGACAGAGAGAGAATGGGTGCACCAGGGCCTCTAGCCACTGCAAATGAACTCCAGATGCGTGTACCACTTTGTGCATCTGACTTTATGTGGGTACTGGGGAACTGAACTCAGATCCGTATGCTTTGCAGGCAAACTCCTTAAATGCTAAGCCATCTCTCCAGCCCCCCCAAACCTTTTTATTTATTAATTTATTTTTTTGGTTTTTCGAGGTAGGGTCTTGCTCTAGCCCAGGCTGACCTGGAATTCACTATGTAGTCTCAGGTGGCCTCAAACTCATGGTGATCCTCCTACCTCTGCCTCCCAAGTGCTGGGATTAAAGATGTATGCCACCACGCCCGGCCCATTGTTTGTCTGTATGTCTGTCTGTCTCTCTCATAAAATTTTTTAAAATAATTTTATTTGCGAGGAGAGAGAATGGGTGCACCAGGGCCCCTGGCCACTGCAAATGAACTCTAGACACATATGGCCCAGACTTTACATGGGTACTGGGGAATCGAACTCAGGTTGTTAGGTTCTGTAGGCAGGTGCCTTAACCACTGAGACATCTCTCCAGCCCGATAATTTTTTTTTAAATGTCGCAGGGAAGATTGCTCCATGGTTAAAGGTACTTGCAAAGCCTGCCAGCCCAGGTCAATTCCCAAGCCCCCTATATAAATCTGGTGTTTGCAGCAGCCAGAGGCCCTGTTGCACATGAACACACACACACACACACACACACACACACACACACACACACACAAATAATATTTTATATGTTTAAAAAATGGTTAAGATTCAAATTTTAAGCCAGGCGTGGTGATGCACACCTTTAATCCCAGCACTCGGGAGGCAGAGGTAGGAGGATCACCGTGAGTTCAAGGCCAGCCTGAGACTCCATAGTGAATTCCAGGTCAGCCTGGGCTAGAGTGAGACCCTACCTCAAAAACAAACAACAAAAAAAAAAAAAAATTCAAATTATGTGTTGCTATTTTACCAAAAAAAAAAAATTAGAATCCCCAACAGCATATATATTCTTCTGTCATAACACTTGGCCCCTTTCCATGCCCTGAATGTAGATAGAGCTCATTTTAGCTGTGCGGCTTCAGGGAATGACAGCCCAGCTAGATGACTGGATAAATTTGGATTGTTGAGGTAATGTAATTGCATAGCATTAATGTTTTTTCTGCATGTGACATTTCAACGCAATCTTTTGATTCTAGCCTTGGCTATAATTCACTGCAAGACAGTCGAGGTAGCTATGGAAGCTTGAGCTGAGAAATGTTTGCTCAATCAGGGTGTGATTCATCTAAAACCAGACTTTTCTCTTTTTCTTCAGAAAAGAAAAACCTCTTTTGAATTGGATGGAAACTTTCTACCTCCTTGGCCTGGGGCCTCTGGAAATCTGCTGTGAATTTGTATTCCCATTTACCTCCTGGAAGCTGAAGTACCCCTTCATCCCTTTGTTACTGACCTCAGTGTATTGTGCAGTGGGCATCACATACGCCTGGTTCAGACTGTATGTGTCGGTGTTGACTGGCTGTCTTGTTAGCAAGACAAAGAAGCATTGACTAAAGAACTGCTTGGATGTAGGCCAAGCAATTATTTCACGGGAAATTAATCAGAACTAGAAGAAAGTTGCTGGTGGCATGATCCATTCATTTCAGTAAATCTGTTTAGAGGACTGTTCTTCCACACTTGGCCTTGCCCTGCCTAGCAACCTGATTGTTACCATGGTGAGAAGCCACTTGCCCTCCATACGCAGTGAAATCACATCTGAAAAAAAAAAATCTCGCCTTCCTCTCGTAAAATAGTCTGAGATCACTCAGGCTGCTGTGCCTCCTGAGGTCAACAGGGAAGTGATTAACAGCATAATTGTCTGTAGCCTATGCTGGCTATCATCAGGATATAAAGCATAATTAGATCCTGTACTGAGGAAATATAAATAAAATCCCATTTTGTATTTGTGCAGAGTGTTTGGGGTCATTACCAGCTCTTGCATTTTTCTGTTGACAAGCACATAGGCAGATAGTGTTCCATTTGGTACACCTTGTTCCTGGAGAGTTGCTTTTTTTTTTTCCCTCATTGAAATTATACAATGATAGCACTCAGCAAAGCCAAGGGGAATATTTAATGTTCTGCTTTGGCCTTGCCACAGAGACTCCAAACCACAGCTGTTCTTCAATTGAGTTAGGATGTCTCCCTGGGCTCACATATTCTTGCAGAGAGCACTGCTGTTTTGATAAGGCTGCCACTTAAACCTTTGCTCATGTAAACAAACTGAAGTGTTCTTTGCAGGCTTATCTCCTCTCCATTTCTTGAGACTACTTCATGTACATATTTTATCTAGAACTTGAGTATGCACACCATCTGCTGCACATTCATATTCAGCCAATTTGTCTAGTGACACCAAAACTTGTACACATTTTATTTATCCTTTATCACGAAAGTCAGAGGTCAGAGAAAGTCCAAGGTCAGTGTCATCCTGGTATGCTAGTCCAGCTATACCATCTCTTAAATCCACTCTATTTCCCCAAATTTTAGTGTGTGATTGGAAAGAATAAAATTTTGCCAAAAGGAGGAGAATGTGTATCTCTAGCCTCACTATAGTCCCTTTTGTACCCTGTGTTCATTCCCCAGCATCACACACACACACAAATCTGCCTTATCTGTAAACATAAACCTAGCCCATCATATGATCAAGAGTATGGGGCTTAAGCTAGGCATGGTGAATCAAAGAGGTAGAAGGATCACTGTGAGTTCGAGGCCAGCCTGGGACTACAGAATGAGTTCTAGGTCAGCCTGGGTTAGAGTGAGACCCTACTTCAAAAAAAAAAAAAATAGTATGCAGCTGGGAGTCATACAGCCTAGTTAGAAATCCTATTTGCATTTTATTTTTTTAAACCTGTAGGCAAATTATTTAAACATCCTTTGCCTCAGTGTCTCTAAAATTACATAAAATATTTAGAACACTGCCTGAAACATTGTAAGGTCATATCAGCTAGCTCTCTCTTCCTTCTTCCCCAGAACTGAGTAGCCTACCATATGTTCCCACAGTGCCAGTGCTCTGCTACCGTAACAGCTGTAATACTGAAATGTGTTTGTTTACCTATTTTCCTTAGGCAACTGTGGGACCCTACTAAGAGGCACGGAGGATATAGGATTATTTGCTGAAACCGGTAGTTGTCCTAGTAACTCTCCTGTTTAAGGAAGTTGAGGCGGGCCTGGGACCCAGATAATCTCAAGCATATCCTAGACCCTCCAGCCCTCCAGGCAGGCCACAGCGAGCCCTGAGATAAGCAGACAATTTCAAGACCTAAACTCACTCCAGCTGTAATAACAAACCTGGACAATAAAAATCTAAAGGTTACAGTTCCTCTGCAGATACCACCATCCTGTACATGTCTAGAGTCATGTAGAAAGCCCCCCAACTAACCTATGCAAACTAGGTATCCACAGGTTACTGGCCACTGCCAATCCACTCATGAGATGTCCACAGACTACCCTGCCCCTACCAATCCCCTTGCTGCCTATGCCCCTACTTCTGCCTTTTCCTCTATATTAACAACTTTTATCTATACAATAAATGAGAGCTCTTCACTGCTACATTCTCCCAGCTGGCTATGCCCATCAGCCTACCGCTATCCCAAGATGCTGTTCGCCCAGCTCTGTGGATGAACCAGGGTGTTAGTGTACAATGACCTCCCAAGTAATCCACAGACCACAGGCAGCCACACTTCCCCCGTGATGGTCCTGGGTTTTGGCACAGTTGAACAAATAAAACACACCACACAGTCAATGATTAAAACTCAGAAGTCAAGGCTGGCATCCTGGCACAGGCCTGTAATCCCAGCACTCGAGAGGTAGAGGAGGGAGGATCAGAAATTCATGGTCCTCCTCTGGGCTGAGTACTAGGCTATCCAGGGTCCCCTGCCACAGGACTGATCCAGATGGCCCATGGAGGAGGATATCCAGCTGATTGGGGATGGGGAGGGGGGAATTGGGGATAACAACTCATTGTTTGCCCACTGAATAATGTAACTCATTATGGACAATAAATATATATTTAAGGAAAAAAATCCAAAACTTAAAAAAGAAAAAAAAGAAAAGAAAAGAAATTCATGGTCCTCCTTACCTACATATTGAGTGTGAGGCCAGTCTGGTGGTCTGAGACTCTGTCTTCATTACAAATATTAGCACAAAGGAGTCGGTACACGGTTCCTCATGTTATTGCCAGTTATACAACTCGCTGCCATTGCCCAAAATACCTAAAGATTTAAATTAACTTAAATTTAAATGAACTAAATTAGGATGCAAGGCCAAGTTGATTTATGCTCTGCATGAAGTTACTGTGAAGGTGATGGAAGGCAGAGCTGGAAGAGCTCATCTAGTGTGGTTTCCAAAGCATGCTGAAGAGCTCTGGAAGTTTCCCCATTGCCACAGGTTCAGAGTTTGGTCCCACCTTCCACCGAAACAAATATCCTTTGATCAATTTCACACATTTGGTGTTCTGTTTCTTTTCCTTTAACTTCAGGGTCAAATCTCAAAGTCAAATGTAAGCCAACCCCTTATATTATCAGATGGGAGGTGGCTCCAGAAACAGGAATACTCTTGGCACCCACACAGACTAGAGCCTACCCCAGCATTTTTTTTTTGTTTGTTTGTTTTTGTTTTTCGAGGTAGGGTCTCACTCTAGTCCAGGCTGACCTGGAATTCACTATGTAGTCTCAGGGTGGCCTTGAACTCACGGCGATCCTCCTACCTCTGCCTCCCAAGTGCTGGGATTAAAGGCGTGCACCACCACGCCCGGCTATTCTTGCTTTTAAAATTTGCAGAGATGTGGGTGTTTTTCAGCAATAAATTCTTAGTTTTAGATATTATGGAGAGATATAGCTCAGTGGTTGAGTGTTAGCATGGGGGAGGCCCTGGGTTCAATCTACAGCAAAGTTATTAAGTAAAAGTGCTATTTCCAAATATTTTGAAATTTAGAATTAAAGAAAGTGGAGAAGAATAAGATTATTATCAAAGTTGAAACAAGGTGGATGAACAACTTTTTTTTTCTGACACTTTCTGATTTATATGAGTGTCCCCACATTAGTGATAGCTCATGCCTGTTTGGTTTGAATGGAAATGCCCTCCACAGCCTCATGTTTGTGGTTAGTCTGCATATTCAATCCCCAGCTGGTAGAGTTTGGGGAGGTCTAGCCTTGCTGGAGGAGGTGAGTCATTGGGAACAGCTCCCTAGGTTTATTAGTCCAGCCCTACTGGCTGTTTGCTATCTAGCTCCTCCCTGCTGCTCCCGCCCTGCTGTTGATGTATGGATGAAAATCAGAGCTGGTTGTCTGCTCTGTCATGCTTTTCTCCATCATGATGAAACTACCCCTCAAAACTGTAAGCCTGGGGCTGAAGTGATGGCTTGGTTCCCCAATACCCATGTAAAGCCAGAAGCACAAAGTGGCCCATGAATCTGTAATTTGCAACAGCTAGAGTGTGCCCCTCCTCGCTCTTTCTCTGCTTACAAATATTTTTTTAAATTTTAAAGAAAAAGAATAGCTGGGCATAGTGGCACATGCCTGCCTTTAATCCCAGCACTCAGGAGGCAGAGGTAGGATTGCTGTGAGTTCAAGACTACATAGTGAATTCCAGGTCAGCCAGGACTAGAGCGAGACCCTACCTCAAACCCCCCCCAAAAAAAATAATAATAAAGAAAGAAAAGAAAAAGAATAGAGAAAAAAAAAACTAAGCCAGAAATAAATTCTTCCCATAAACTGCTTTGGTTGGTTTAGTCCCAGCAACAAGAAGGTAACAGCATCACCTGTGCCTTCAGCATGTGGGAGGCTAAGGCAGATTGCTGTGACTTTGATGCCAGAGAGACTGACTCAAAAAATAAATGAAAAAGGAGGTAGAGGTGAATAAGAATGAAGTATAATTACATATGTATGAAGATGCCCTAATAAAACCCTTTTTAATCCCAGTACTGGGGAGGCTGAGGTAGCAAAATCACTTTGAGTTTCAAGTATACCTGA
>PVHP010036492.1:0-17873 GCA_004024765.1 Zapus hudsonius | reverse complement strand
TTCCTTTGATGAGTAAGAAGTGACCATCATTATCCTTTTTAATTGATTTTGGTGTAAAGTCTATTTTGTCAGAGATTAATGTAGCCACACCTGCTTGCTTTTTACTTCCACATGCCTGATAAACTGTTTTCCATCCTTTTACTCTAAGAAGATTTCTGTCTTTAGAAGTAACGTGCATTTCCTGAAGGCAGCAGATGGAAGGGACCATTTTTCTGATTCACCCTGCAAATCTGTGTCTTTTTATAGGGGAGTTAAGTCCATTTATATTCAGTGATATGACTGTGAGGTTTGCTTTAAGCCCTGCCATGATGAAGGGTTAATGGGGGTTGTTGTCTCTGCTGCTGTTATTAGCGCACTGACTGTGATTGTCGTGTCTGTTCTCTGGTACTCTTCTGTAGTAGATTTCTTGTTTCTTCTGTGTGGGATATCTCTTGCAGGATCTTTTGAAATTTTGACTTTGTGTTCAAATAGTTGTAGAGCTGATTTACTTCAAGGAACACTTTCACTTCTCCATCTATCATGAGGGATATCTTTGCTGGGTACAGTAGTCTGGGTTGAAAGCCATATTTCTTTAGGGCTTGAAAAGCATTATTCCAAGCCTGTCTGGCTTTCATGGTTTCTAATGAGAAGTCTGAGGTAAGTCTGATGGCTTTTCCTCTGTAAGTTACGGTTTGCTTTTCTCTAGCAGCTTTGAGAATTTTCTCTTTGCTTTCTATGTTAGGCATGTTAGTTACAATGTGTCTTGGAGAATTCCTCTTCATGTCCTGTCTGTTTGGAGTCCTCTGGTCTCCTTGAAAGTTGAGTGGGCTTCTCTTGTTAGATAGGGAGTTTTCTTGAATAATTCTGTTGAAGATATTTCCTATGCCCTTAGCCTGGGCTTCTCCCTCTGGGATCCCCATGATTCTAATATTGGTACTCTTTATTGTATCCCATAGATCTCTCAAGTTTTGCTCACTTGATTTCTTGAATTTATTGAAACCTATGACTTCCTTATTAATTCCTTCTGATTTGTCTTTTACTTCTGAAAGTCTGTCCTCCAAATTATCAACTCTGGGACTGATTAACTCAAGGGAGGTTTTTAACATCTCCTTTTCATTATTTATTTCTGCTATAATTTTGTTTATAGTCTCCAATTCTTTGGTGAGATCTAATTTCCTATCTAATTTTGTTTTAGCTTGGGATTAGTAATAATTATTTTTAAGTTTTTTTAAGTCCTCGTCAAATTTAATCATTTGATTTTCTAGTTCCTCGCTTAGTTGATTAATCTTCAATTCACTTAATGTGTTTCTGAATTCATTCATATTTCTCTCCATTAAATTCAGTCTGGAGTCTATGCTTGAGTTAGATAGCTTCATCTCATTCATGTCTTTTCTCATAATTTCCATATCAGCCATTAGATGCTTCATATTTTCATTGCAGTTGTGGTCAGGAGTCATATTGTTCTCTCTTTGCGATTGTGTACATGCTGCCTCTACTCCTTTGCCACTTTCTTGTTCCATAAAGGGACAAGGGGCCCTAGGTTGAGGAGTTCCATCTTTGATTTCTGTGAGTTTTTTCCTTTGATTTCTTCCCATATCTAGATAGTGGAATGGGACTCAGGCACCCTGGGGAGTGCTGTTCAGCCCGCTTTGCTTCCAGTGGAAAGATCACCATGTTTGATCTTGAAGAAATGTCTTTCCTGTTGGGGTGTTCTGTCCCCAGAGTGTCTTAGATATTTACCTGTCTGGATCCCTATGTCTATGACTATTTAGTCTTAGAGCCACCACTTAGGCCCCTGTCTCCAGTTGGTATGCTGCAGTAAAAACAGTCCCAGCACCCCAACTATAGAGTCCAGTGTTTTCCTGCCTGACTGTGCCCTCCTATCAGTGGCGTGTGGTCCCTGGTGCCCGTTGAAGCTGCCTTTGCCCTCCCAGCCCTGGTAGAGGTTCCCAGGTGCCTGAGGCCTGGCTCAGCCACCAGGGAGCTGCGGTCCGGAGTGCGTTCCAGGAACTGCACTAGTTCAGTTCGCCCGAGGAGCGCATCTGCCTGTGTAAGTGAGGGGGGGGGGTCTCAGGGAGAATTGCCCCCAAGAATTGCTGGAGGGAGGCTGGAGGAAGGGGGCCCCGGAAGGGAGAGTTGCTTAGCCAGCAATTGCTCTCGGGCAGTACCGGAGAGGAGACAACGCCGCTGGCCAGGAAGCTCTTTTTTGATACCTTCAGTATGTTGGCTTGTCTTTAGTTCTGATATGTCTCTTCTGACGTCCATTTGGTTCTCCTCTAATATATTAATCCTGGTGGCAAAGCTAATGAGCTGACTTTGTATCCTTTCAATATGTTGGTCCATTTTTTCTTGCATGACTAACATTAAGTTCTCCTTAAGATCTGTGCCAGTATGATCAGGGTTTAGCGTCGTGTCATCCTGGGCCTGCTTCTGCTCTCTCTCTTTAGTGGTGGTGTTGTTGTCATTTGGTGCAGTTTCCTCAGCTGGTATAATATTCTTGTGTTGAGGTCTGCCCATTTCGATTCCACTTGAGGTGGTTGGATGAATGCCTTTGAGATATCTTCAGGGGTCAGTGGGTGTGGGGGATGACAGAGGGCAGTGGGCAGTGGGGCAGGTTCAGTTGTCAGGGCTGTGGGGGTTGGTGGTCGTGGGGAGGGGTAGCGGACCCCCGGATGTAATGGGTACAGGAGGTGGGGTCACCAGATTGGGCAGGTGAGTGGAACAGGCCCACAGGGGCCTGCAGACCCAGGGGATGGGGTAGGCAGGGCGAGGGGCAGGGAGGTGAGGCCGCTGAGATCCCTGGAACTAGTGTTGCTGGGTTCTCTGGGAGCAGATAGAGGGGCTGATGGATTCCTCAGGAGCAGAAAAGGAGTGGGGCAGATGCATTGGAGGCTTCAGGTTTTCAGGGTTTCAGGGTAGGGGCAATGTAAGTACCCCTGGGCCAATTTGGAAGGCTGCAGAGAAAGAAAATGAAAAAATAAAATAAAATAAAAATAAAAAATAAATAAGGAACCAGTGAAAGAGAAAGAAAAGGAAAAAAGGATCAAAAAAAAACAAAATAAACAAGAGAACAGACTAGCCAGGGGGGAGGGGTGGGGCAGACGAGCTGGAGTCTGGAAGGTGGAGGGAGGGGCTATGTAGGAGCCCCTGTGGAACTGGTGAAAGAGAAAGAAAAGGAAAAAAGGATTCAAAAAACAAAATATAGAAGAGAACAGAGTAGAGTGGGGAGGAGGGGCAGACAGATGCAATGGAGTCCGGAAGGCAGGGGGAGGGGCTACATATAGATGGCCGATTGAGAAAGAATATTACTATAAGAAATAAAATTTAAAAAAAAAACACAACAAAAAGTTGAAAAAGAAAGACACCCAAGTGCTGGGGTGGGGTGGGATAGACATTGGGCGGGAGGGTCAGGGACGAAACCCAAGGGAGGCCGGCTGAGCAGGCGGCCGGCTGAGCTGGCGGGCTGAGGCTGCTCTGGCACAGCCTGTCTGCTCCAAACGACTCACGGCCTCCTACGAGCACTGGTCCATGCTGGCGGCTTCCAGTCGTGAGGATCCTGTGCTGGGTGGTGCCTGGAGCTCAGTGCAAGGCCACAGCTTGTGTCCACGGCCTGGATCCCGTTGAAAACCCTGGCCCTTGATTCCCATGGTGTACGGCATGTCAGCTAGTCAGCCATCTTCCCCGGAAGCCTCAATGATATTTTTTTGCAGTGTGAATATTTACCCTTTTCCATATTTTTTTTGTTTGTTTGTCTTACAGGCTGTTAAGATATTTGGGGCTATCAGAATGTTTGAATAGCTTTGGCATTGAAAAAAATATGGGGACTTTAAAAGTTGAACTGAAAGCACTACACTTTTTTACATCATGGATGGCCATCAGTTTATCATGGCCAGAGGTGGAATGTGTTAATTTGAGTCATGTGTCCCCCATAAACTCATCTGTTCTGGATACTGGGTCTCCAGCTCGTGGCAATTTGAGAATTGGAGCCTCTTGCAGATGCTGTGTTGTTGGGGGCAGGCTTCTGGGTATTTTAGACAGCTCCTCTTGCTGGTGTTTGACACTCTTTCCTGCTGTTGTTTTCCACTTGATGTTGGCTCATGGTACCTTTTTCCCTACCATCAGGAGGTTCCCCTCTAGTCTATAAGTCAAAATATACCCTTTCTTTCCATCAGCTGCTTTAGGTTGGGTCATCTGTGCCAGGAATGGAGAAGGTAACTGCAATGAGCCTGGTGTATGCAGTGGTAAATTATGAGACAGTGCCTCAGACAAGGTAGAAAGTGAGGAACAAACCACAAAGGTGTCTTTGACCTCCATATACATACTTTAGTATGCATGTCCCCCTCCCAAATCAAAATGCCCAATCTACAGTAAGGTAGATTGGAGAGATTTTGGAGGAGACATCTGAATTGATGAATATTTTTTAAAATCTATCATAGTAGCTTATACAGTCAGATAGACTTCAATTAAAATACCTCATAATTTTTTTTCTGAAAACAAGTCTTTACTTAAATAAAGGTTTAAATACATCCCATAACATTAAATCTGGAAAGGAAAAGAAATCCAAAAATCAGTTACTTCACATGGCACTGGGCACCTGCTAGTAAGTCATAAGCTCTACATGACAAAGCATCAGTATGGAAGTGTTTGTTCCCTTGTCAGAAGTTTAGCTGCTATTAGGCTGACCTCACATTCTTTGCTTGGACATCCCTAGCTTGAATATGTCCAGGTATCTTAAATCACCTCTCCGGAGGAAAGGTGGCCATTTCTGATTTCTGCCGGCCTGTCAGGTTAGACCCCCAAGGGTTCTTTTTTTTTTCTGCCACAGGCTCCCTTTAGTGGTACTGCTGCTTTGCTGCCTCAATCCATCCTCTCCTGACTCATGTGGGCTGTTCAAGTGTTGAATTACTCCTAGGGCAGGGGACTCTTCAGAGGGATATATGAGCTTCTGGCCAGACACAGCCTTCTGCGATCTTGGGGCTCTGAACTTGGCATCGTCATTGCTTTGTTTCACACTTGACACTGCCAGGCGCCTACTGCTTGACCTCTGTTTAAATGAGGGACTTCACGCCTAGACAGCATGACTCTTCAGTTTATTGCATGAAGGAGTAACAGTAGACCAAGATAAAAGCGGACCCCAAGTGTTTACATTATACAAGTTGAGAGGTTTTTGAACTTGAGACAAGGGACGGAAGGGAAAATGTACTCATTGCAAGGCAATCCTCAGTTAGGCTCCAGAGAGCCTATGAACTTCATATGAACTAACCCATGAACTTCAGCTGGTCAAGCTTAGACAGTCCTGTCTCTGTTAGGAACAGACATGGGTTCTTGCACTGGTCACCCTGTAGTGAACTACTACTCCATATTCAGGATGCTCAATTACAGTACTGTTGCAGACAAATTTCTTCTTAAACACCTTCACTAGTTTCTTTTTATCATAATCATCAGTGCTCCCTTGGTCAGTAGTAAGGGTCTTCCTGCTGTTTCTCCATTGTATTCTTTTTTTTTCTCTTTTTAAAAGATTAATAACTTTATTGTAAGTATATACATTGTATGAGCAACTCTTGTGAAGGTGTCCCCATTTCTGTTGAATTCTTATGTGGATATCATCCACTGTGCCAGCAGGAAGCAGGTCAGCACCCTTACTTACATCAGCAAAGGGGTTGAAAGAGTGGAGGTTTTGGAAATACAATACAATTCCTTTTTCTCTGTGGAAACGGCTGTGGAAGGTGGCTGAGGGTGGGAGAAGGTGGGCAGGGGGGACAAAGCATAGGGAATCGAGGGGGCTCGAGAGGGAGGCAGCAGAGTCCTCAGTGGCAGCTCACTGACTAAGGACACCTCATAAATTTTTAATAAGGAACATTTAAAAGTAATTATCTATTGATAATTGTTTGCAAACTGTAATTCTGAAAGATATGAAATATGCTTTATTTTCTTAGAGTAAGTTTTTCTCAACATTTATTCACTGTATGGTCTTGAGCAAGTTGCTTTAGATACCTGAGACCACGTATTTTTACCTATAAAATGAGAATGATAGAAATAAATCTATAGACTGATTACATAAATTAAATATGATGCTTGGAAAACAGTTAAGATACTACTGTTATTATTTGTTATATTATTAGTTGATAGATAATAAATTCTACTGTTCATAATAATGTAAACTATCCTCATTTGTGTAACCTTGAGGAAGTCATCTTAGCTTTTTGAGAACCAGGTTAATTATATATAAAATGAAGGATAATGTCTATTTCAGAGTGGTTATGAAAAATGACATGCATGTGAAGCAATATTTCTTAATTGGAAGGATATATACATTACTCACACAGCCCCCTATATAACTTATACTCTTGATTTGCTTAATAAATCCTTCTTTATAAAGAGCAATGTTGTGAATGCCAATGTACTTTAGGTCAAATTAATATGGGTTGTGAATGAATCAAAGCTAACATTCAGACATTCTGAATGAATATAAGCTAACACCCAAAGGTTTGGATGGATGATGTGTAATGGTTAGACTTGGTAGGGACATATTTGCACTGTAGGTCATAACAATGTTCTGCTTTTTGGCTAATAAAATATCTCAGTTGTTGTGAAAATACTGACATCAACAGAAAGATTAGCTATGACCTGAAAGTTGATAAGTTTCTCCATGAGACCACAGATTCTCATCCTCATGTGGAGAAGACTAACGTCTTGTCCTAGAAGTACTTAGCTAGTGAGCTTTGGAAAAAGAAAACCTTCATCATGAAGATAATCTTCATTGTGACTGTCAGATGATACCTAGGAACCTCTGAACACTGTATCTCCCAGTTTTCCTTTAGTATTTTGGGGTTCAGAATTTCCTGTAGGAAATGAGAAGGTAAGCTAATGACAAACAGTAATACTCAGGCAGTTCATGTCTAAGATCAGTTAGGGATATGCATTGTCAAGTTGGTACAATTTCATTATTTAATCTTTTACTAAGCATGTATAACAAAGGCTCCTTACACAAAAAATGGTGAAGAATAGAATTTTCTGGCTAATTGTGGACTGACCAAATATGCCTATGGCTGTGAAAATGCAAATGTTAAAGTTGATTTTTAAATTAGAGTCCTAAAAGCTAAAGAAAGAGGATGTTTATTCATTAACAGTTTTTTAGAATATGAAGTAATATCAATTTCATGCCTTTTCCTCTCCTTTCTCATGGAAGAGTTAAAAATTATGGCATTTGGGGAAAATGTAAGTTAACATGAATTCCTCAACTTTTTAGTTTTACAATATTTAAATACATTCATAATATTTTCTGGAAATATCTTTTTAAGTGGGATTTAATTAAATACTAGAAACCAGGGGCTGAGAAGATAGCTCAGTGGGTAAGAGTATTTGCAGTGTAAGCATGAGGACCCTCTAGAACCCAAGTAAGAAATCTGAGCATGGTCAGAAGGGGCAGAGAGAGGGGGATAACTGGGGCTTGAACTTGAGGTACAACAACAGACTCGTTTTCAAGGAAATGAGTTGGAAGAGTGATAGGGGAGAATGGTAAACATCCTCCTTTAGTCTCTGCACATGGGCGCACAGGGTGTGTCCATTTGTACACACACACACCAGATTTTCCTATTATAGACAGGCTTTGTACATATTTTGCATCTCTCTATGTCTCTCTTTCATTTTGTTTTTCAAGGTCTGGTCACACTCTAGCTCAGGCGGATCTAGAATTCACTATGTTAGTCTCAGGGTGGCCTCAAACTCATGGTGATCCTCCTACCTCTGTCTCCAGAGTGCTGGGATCAAAAGTGTGCACCACCTGGTCATATTTTGCATCTCTTCTCTGCCTTTTGTTTGTTTGTTTTTCTAAGGTAAGGTCTAACTCTAGCCCAGGCTGACCTGCCACTCACTGTGATCCTTTCACTCTGCCTCCTGAGTGCTGGGATTAAAGGAGCCTTCTCTTCTCAGCCTTTTGGTTAAGAACAAGTGTAGTAGATATTTTGAACTTTAAAAGGTTAGGAAACAAAAGGTTTGATTGAAATCATTCTTTTTTTCTTTCAGAATATTTCTGTCTGTATTTCATTATTTTTTCAATTGGTTTGCTGGTGTTTGCTCTCTCACTTTTTGGTTAGAATAAAACAATTGGATCCAAGAATGCTCCATGCCTGGAGGATCTGGAGGTGTGAAGTTCCACATACCATGCATAATTACAGCCTTTAAAGTGATTGTCTCATACATTTTTTCTTTTGTCAGGAACATTCAGTTTTAGATAGGACTTATCTATTTTTTTGTTTTCCAACTATTTTTTATTAAAGCACTTTTTATTGTCCATAATGAGTTACATTGTTTAGGTGTCCAACAATAAGGTGTTCTATCCAATTCCTCATTGCCCCCCTTCCCCATCCCCAGTCAGCTGGATATCCTCCTCCATGGGCCAAATGTATCAGTCTCTGTGGTAGGGGACCATGGATAGCCCAGTCTTTAGCCGGGTTCTCCTGACCCAAGTGTGTTGATACTGAAGGGTGCCATTGCTCTAATATTCTCCCCCACCACGGCTCTCACAAACTTTCCACCCCCTCTTCCACTCAGTTCCCTGAGTAGTGGTGGGTGAGTATTAAGGATGCATTACTGTTGTGAGCTTAGGGGTTTTGTGTCGAGAATCGTTGGTTTCTGTCTCACTGGCTTATCCTGTGTTGATTGAATGGCTGTGGCTGTGGGTCCCTTGTTCATCCTGTCATTCTCTGCAGGGTTCCATATGGATCCTCCACAATATGACTGTGGTGGCTCATCTCTTACCAGGATTTCAGCTTTCTGCCTATGGTCGGTTGGTAGGGTTATATGGGCCACAGCTCTCTTGCTGCATCCTGAAAAATACAAACACAATCTCCATCAAAGAGTGAGATCAGTATAGGTTAACAAATATACACCATTCTGGATTACCTAGCTTCTATTTTTAGTAGCCTCCCCATCAGTCACTCACATAGAGCATCTTTTCTTGGGAGCCCAAGAGTATGGAATCCGGTGCATATTGCCCTGAATATCCAGTTCCAATCAAGGTTTCCCCCTCACTGAGTGGAATATTTGGCCAAATTTAATAGCTGTTGATTGTCTCCCCCAGTCCCAGGCTCCTCCATTGCACAAGTGCTACTTTCTTGGTTTGCTGTTCTCTCCCAGTAGGTGGTATGGTCAACCTACTCATGGCTGCAGACTGTGTTTCATGCCAGTGGTCTGTTTACTCCAGCTGTCATTGATCAGCTTCACCTGGCAGCTTGTGTAGTGCCTTCCAGCACTGCACTAACTTCTATCTGGGGGTTGGTTACCATTCCAGACCACGAAGGGTCTCTCTATGCTGATCGATGGCATTCTGTGGTTTCTTTAGCAACAGAGTTTTGCCTCAGCCCTGGGGAGGGCGTTCAAGAACCTTGACAGAATTCTGTATTGTTTTTGGAACCTCATGGGTCACTTTGGTCAACAGCTCAGTGAGGGAAGGAACCAGTGGGTGGGACCCGGGGCTGTCAGACTGCTCAATTATTCACAGACTTAGACTCTCTCCCCTACCACTCATGGTCCCTCTTGTCAGATGATGCTCACTACTTACTCAATAGGTTACAATATGCTCGTGAGGATTTTATGTTTTTGAACCTAATATGGTTTATCCTCAAGCTTAAGCCATTTCCCTCCTCCCATCCCTTACCCCTCATTCATAACCTCTCACTTCTTACTACTAGTCTTCATAAAGGACACGGTTATCCTTGTTAAGGACCACATATGAGGGAGAATATGTGGTGTTCAATTCTCTGTTCTTTTGAGTGTTCACTTAGTAAGATCTGCTCGAAATCAGACAATTTTTTCCCAAATTTTGATGTCATTTTTCCCTTCAGCTGAGTAGAATTCCATCATATAAATATACCACAGTTTCGCTTTCCATTGAAACAAGTGTAGCTGATGCATTATAGATCCCTTTCATAATGTAATAATCTAACTGAAGTTTTGCAACTTTGTCTTCAAAATTCTTTGTGAAGTAAAGAAAACATCAAATATTATTTCTATTGGAATAGACTTTTGGAGGATAGGACATAATAAAAAACATATTTAGATTTGTTGATAAAGAAAAGAGACGCCTCCAGGGCACTGCGGCTGGATGTTGTGTATATGGAGCTTCAAGTACGTGGAAATTTGTCAAACTGTGAATCCTGTAGCTGTTGGACTGATCCAGATGCCTGACTACCCTGGAGTCAGGTCACTGGAAACGTGATCACTGTTATGAAAATGTCCATTTGATTTTGTGTTTGCAAGAGTTTGTGTATGAACCTGTGCATCCAATGAGAGGAGAGCCTGGTCCCTGTCACGTGAGACTGGTTCCTGTCAGTCATGTGAGTTTGGTCCCTGTCATGTGAGCCAGGTTCCTGTCATGTGAGCCTGGTCCTGTCAATGTGTTTGACATGTGCTTCTTTCTTCACAACTGTATTGAGTGAGTTTCCCTTTATTGAAACTGAGACTATGGATGAGATCTGCGCACAGATTTGCTCATGACATTGTCTTAACAGCAGTAGAATAAAGTTACCAGGACTGTGACACAAATATTTCACTAATTGTCCAGTCTGGGCACCAGCCCAGGGTAAAGCCAACAGGATCGATGGCCGATTGCCACCATCGTCCACAGAAGATCACGGCGCTGTTCTCCCTTCTTATTCTTGAACTGATCAGCAAGAGGCTGACACTATTATTTTTGTGAATTTTCTTGTTTGGGAGCTTGTCTAATGGATTTCACCCTCACATAGCTGCCCACTGGATCATTCACACTATCCGATCACTTACAATTTATACAAATTCTTAGCTCCTCTCCTTTATTTCCAGCTCCTTAGTAAGAAATTCAATGCTTCACTCGTTAATTTAATCATCTTTTTTTATATCTTTCTATATTCTATGGATATCAAAAAGTACAGAGACACAGGAAAGGAGGGGCAGAGAGGACACTGTCAGGCAGGTAGACTCTTAGATCTTGATATAAAGGCTTAAGTAATAAACATTCATAGAACACAGGGTAAAAACTGTTGAGATAAAGTTGTTTGGGAGTTTTCCTGAAGAATGCCATCAGTCAAGGCAGCTGAAGGAATATTGCAGTGAGGAGAGGTTTGCTCATGCATGGTCTTTCCCGTGTGGTTTGCATTACTACAGAGATCCCATTGCAGTCAGCATTCTAGTTGCCACGCAGAAAGAACCCAAGCAAAAGCAGCTTGTGGAGGAATGGGTTTATTGGGCTTATGGACTCCAGGGGAGACTCCATCCTGGCAGGGAAAATGATGGCATTAGCAGAGGGGTGGACATCACCTCTGTCACAGCACTGGAAACAGCATCAGGAAGGTATGCCAAATACTGGCAAGGGGGAGCTGGCTTATAACCCCCATAAACCCGCCCCCAACAACACAGCTCCATCGAGGTTGTAAAACCCAAACTGCCATCAGCTGAGGATCGATTACCCAGAACACATTCATTTGTTTGTGGGGGACACCTGAATCAAACCATGATAGATCCTTTATTTGAGAAAAAACTGTTTTCTTTTGAATCAGGCAACTTAAAACTAATCATTAATTTTTTTCTTCCATAGGATCGATTTTTAGGATCAAAATCATTTATGATAACTAATGTTAAAATTATTATATCAAACCATGTCAGTGTAAGGTAAAAAAATACATAGAGTGTATTACTTATCTATTACAATGAAATTGGATAGACAAAGTCTCAACTCAATTAAAAATTTTATATATGAAGATTGTCATGATTTGATCCATGTGTCCCCCACAAACAAAGGAATGTGTTCTGATTGATCTCCACCCCTCCACCCCGTTTTCCCTGCCATGATGGAGTCTCCCCTTGAGTCCGTAAGCCTAATAAACCCATTCCTCCACAAGCTGCTTTTCCTTGGGTTCTTTCTGCACAGCAACTAGAAAGCTGACTGCAACAAAGATCATAATCAGTGATTTATGAATCAGGAGAATACTTAAACAATAATCTTAAGACATGGAGCTTTGCTAAGGACCTAAAGTTGATGTATACCATGGCGTTAATCTCCACATGGTATTTATTTCTTTGAGTCCATAATTATAAACTCTCATTGACATGGCTGCTAATTAACTGTCAACACTTGTTCTTTAATCACACAGGAAATAGTTCCATCTTTGTTTACAAAGAATTCATGTTGTATAAAATGACATCCGTCTAACATTCCCACGAGGAGCCCATTGTCTCAAGAGAGCAGAGATATTATTAGCCAAGCAGTTATACTTTCCACATCAACTGCATACGTGTACCCTAAAAATGTCTGGGTGATGGCACAAAACCAGGAGTTTTCTTTCTGACAGAAAATTAAAAAGTTGATAACTTGGAATTTTCTGAAATAAAAACTTTAATTGAAAATATTCCACTTTGAATTTGATGCACTTAAAAGTTTGCCAATTATGTTCACAAGAGCACAACTCTATATTATCACAGCTGACTAAGTCCGTTTCCGCGAGTTAATAAGATCCGCTGGATGAAACATGGTTCTAGAACAGACCTCATGACTCCTATAAATTTCTATTTGGAGGGTAGAAGAAAAGTTAGAAATTCCTAAACCCTATTCCGAAGACAATATTTTCTAAAGTAACCCATTTGGAAATCATTTGTTATAAATAATATTTTTATTTTTTTTTAAATATATTTGCAAGGAGAGAGAGAGAGAGAGAGAGAGAGAGAGAGAGAGAGAGAGAGAGAGAATATGAACAGGCAACCCATGGCCTCCTACCACTGCAAACGAAATCCAGTTGTGTGCACCACTTTGTGCATCTGGCTTTACATGTGTACTGGGGAATAGAACTCAGGTTGTTAAGTTTTGCAGGCAAGTGCCTTAACTGCTGAGCCATCTTTCCAGCCCCACAAATAATATTTTAACCTTGGTTCTTGGGCTTCTGTAAGATCTGATGATGGATTGTTGGCTCATTATCTAAAGTAACAACTATTCTCTGAACCTTTGACTATGTTCTTCGTGTATCTACTAGGTTCCACCCAATAGTAACTTTCCTATTAATATATGACAATAGCTCCAAACTACAAGTCTGAGTCAAGAAATCGTGAACATCAACTAAGTATATAAGAAATACTGCAGAAGTCTAAATACAGTTCTACAAGAAATGGAAACTGGTATATTAGATAAGCATTCCCTTATTAAACCAAAGAACTTTCTACATATGCAAACCCACGATGCAAATAGGTATTCATCGTTCCTATTGATTTTTAAATAAAAATTTTCTTGAATGACATTTGATCCTAGGGGGAAAATGCTTTCCTCAGATGAAATTGAACACATTCTTTATTTTAAAAAAGAGGAAAATATAATGATATCCATTGAAGGCTTTGTTTGCCTTCAGCACTCAAGGGGATTCATTGGTTTGAGTAAGTTAAGGGCACTGGAGTTCTTCATTGACCCAATAGCTTATCTGTGATAGTCATCCTCCAAGAGACAAGCATGAGACCTCTCCTACTGGCTCTCTCTTGGCCTCTCCTTCTTCCCTCAGCTTCCTTCTTCCCTTCTTTCCCTCTTTCATCTTTAACAACACTTGGCCCATCTTTTCCTTTTCACGTCTCATCTATCCCCACCGGTCTGAGGCTTATACACCTGGCAGCCCCAATTTAACGGCTTATTGGAGGGGGGAAATCACTTCCATTTTGAATGTCTGTGAACAATTCCAAGGACAGGTAGTAGTTTACTTGGGTCACATCAGCCATCGTTTCCAGAGGGAAGGAACATTGTAATGAACCTAAAATGGGTTTTAGAATTGTCTAAGAGAAAACGTCACAAGGAGCAGTAGCCACCACACAGCATTATTGCAAATAGGTATGTATCTTGTTTTTAAATAAGCAATAACCATTCTGTTTCTCAAACATGTTTTAATAATATAAATATTTCAAAGTCATTTCAGTGATAGTTTGTTACAAAAAAAAGCAAATGTAATGTGGCTACAATAAAACCATTATGTATT
The DNA here is from genome assembly GCA_004024765.1 of Zapus hudsonius. Taxonomy (NCBI): domain Eukaryota; kingdom Metazoa; phylum Chordata; class Mammalia; order Rodentia; family Dipodidae; genus Zapus; species Zapus hudsonius. The sequence goes on along the minus strand of PVHP010036492.1, from coordinate 3,912 downwards.
TTAGAAATGTAAGATGGAGTCCAGCATTCTTATTTGATCAGAAATGGACGCTTATTCAAGCAAAAACCGTAGTTCTAAGTATCTGGGACTGTGCATGATATGGCTATTAACCACAGGGTGACTTCAGCGGTAGTTCAACCAGGATCAGCTGTGACTTTAATTGCTCAGGCCAAATTAAAACTACTCTTGAATTTCATTTAAACGTTTATTTATTTTTGCTTCTGGAAGTGTTTGAACTAATTGAAACCTTTCCAGGTGAATGAGTGCAGCCAGTGTCCTGACAGCACAGGATGTTCCTAAGTGGTGATTAAGTCTGTGCAGAGTACAGGAAGGAAGGACATGTGTCGTAGTCAGCTTTCTAGCTGCTGCGCAGAAAGGACCCAAGCAAAAGCGGCTTGTGGAGGAATGGGTTTATTTGTCTTACAGACTCAAGGGGAGACTCCATTCTGGCAGGGAAAATGATGGCATGAGCAGAGGGGTGGACATCACCGCTGCCACAGCACTGCAAACAGCGGCAGGTAGGTGTGCCAAATACTGGCAAGGGGAAGCTGGCTTATAACCCCATAAACCGCCCCCAACAACACAGCACTAGTGAGGCTGTAAAACCCAAACTGCCATCAGCTGGAAAGGGGGAGCTGGCTTATAACCCCCAAAATCCCACCCCCAACAACACAGCTTCATCAAGGTTGTAAAACCCAAACTGCCATCAGCTGAGGATTGATCTATCAGAACACATTCATTTGTTTGTGGGGGACACCTGTATCAAACCATGACATGGGCTTTCTGTGACTTACTGTTTCTTGCTGCTGGCAATTTTAGAAGTAGCCTTATAATTAATTCTACTTTGTCACATGATGGAATTTGTTTTCTGAGAGCATGACCTCACAAAAGTGTTAGCATCCAACTTCTGTTGTCAGGATTTTGTGCCCTTCGAAGCCATGCTGTAATGTCAGTGTAGAAGGAAGTGAATCAGTGGGGGAGATGGGAGGAGGGGAGCCAGGCAGATTTCTCTCGTGACAGACACTGCTGCCCATGGCCTCATGAGTGGGGTTCTAAGACCAGAGCAGGCTGCCTCTGAGCAAATCCATCTTAGCACCCCTTTCATTCAGGAAGCCCATGAGGAGTGGAAGAGGTGAGTCGGTCATGACACCAGGCACACAAGAACGTGATATTGTGATTAAAAGTGTCACTGTTCACCTCCCACGGGGGCAATGATAAAAAACACACACACACACAAACACACACACATCGCTTATGGGTAGAAGAATGCGTGTTCTCTCTTTATTGCTCTCTCAGATCTCTCAAATCTCTCTTGCTCTCTCCCATAAAAGAGACCAGAATATATAGAGCTCCTTGCCAATCAGGGAGCTATTTATTGGTCTATGATAAGAACCTGTGGGCATGATGTGCAAATAGCCAATCAGGACTACCTCCTGAAACCTATTAAGCCAAGCCCCTCTTGGCAAACTGTCAGGTGCCATCCTGAGCCTAAGCCAGGGTGTGCCTCCGTGGGCCCCAAAGGCTTTTGCCCCCGACAAAAAGCAGTCTGAAACCTTGGCTTTTCCCTGTGGCCATTACTGGCTGTGGATGAAGACAGCTTCACAACAAGACTTTTTCTGTTTCCTTTCTTTTCTGTCTTCTTTTCTTGTGTGTGTGTGTGTGTGTGTGTGTGTGTGTGTGTGTGTGTGTGTGGTGTATTTGCTGATAGCTCAAGAGCAAAATAATTTTTTGTAAAATAAATTGCACATAGGCTCCATTAGGGCCACCAAGTCCCATAGTGATTCTTCTTTTTAATTAATTAATTAATTTGAGAGAAGAGAGAGAGAGAGAGAGAGAGAGAGAGAGAGAGAGAGAGAGAATGGGCACACCAGGGCCTCCAGCCACTACAAACGAACTCCAGAAGGGTGTGCCACCTTGTGCATCTGGCTTTACATGGGTGCTGGGGAATCAAACCTGGGTCCTTCTGCTTTACAGGCAAGAGCCCTAACCACTTAGCGATCTCTTCAGCCTGCAAAATATTTTCATTAGCAGGACTAGCAAAGGTCGAAAATAGATCTTTCTCTAAAGAAAACAAACAAATAGCCATTAGGTACATGAAGCAGGGTTCCAAATTTCAGATGAAAAAATCCCAAATGAATATAAAATTAGTGATAGCATTTCAATGAATTATCATATTTCTCTCAAATACAAATTATTGCAACACTACTGCCCCATTTTCATTTATTTCTTATGATTATTACTTTATAAGAACAAAATGAAACAAAAATGCATGTAGCACTTGGTGGCATTTGTTGTATACATAAATGCGTCGATTATGTTGAATTCAATTTCATTTTCAAGTTATCCAGCCATAAAATAAGGCTGTTATTATCTAAATGGGATCATTTGTGAAATATCAAATCCTGACCATATAGTGATAAAGGGTATTTTAAATCAAAAAGGAGAAATGAGATTATAAAATGAATTTTATGAGTTTAAATCGTTGTCAGAATAGCAGAAAAGGAGAAAGAAGAATTCCCCTCACAATATGCCTGCACCAAGGGGTGGGGACCTTACTGAGTGCTGACAGACGCCAACTCAAAGACAGGAGCTTGGAAACCCCCAAGGGGAAAATGGCCAATCGCTGATGAGTGTCTGTACTTAGACATGGCATGTGTCCTGGCTAGGGTAGCCTGGAGATTACACACAGGAGATAAGGGGCCAATGGGCTTTCTTGCTCTCATCCAGTTATTGGTAAATGTACAAATGCCAAAAGTGTCTAGTTCTGGGAATTGCCCACATGTCCTGAACACACAGATATGTGGACTGTTCTGAAAAACCTCACTTTTCTGGAATGTGTAGCACATCTCAGGGGCCCCCTTACCTCAATGGTATAACAAAGCCCAGGTGGTCCTCTACCTCTAAGATATAACACAGATCAGGTGGTCCTCTCCCACTATGGTATAACACAGATCAGGTGGTCCTCTACCTCTATGGTATAACACAGATCAGGTGGTCCTCTACCTCTATGGTATAACAAAGCCCAGGTGTTTCTCTACCTCTATGGTATAACACAGCCCAACTGTTCCACTAACTTTATGGTATAAAACAGATCAGGTGGTCTCTACCTCTATGGTATAACACAGCCCAGTTGTTTCTCTAACTCTTTGGTATAACACAGATCAGGTGGTCTCTACCTCTATGGTATAAAACAGCCCAGGTGGTCCTCTACCTCTAAGGTATAACACAGCCCAGGTGGTCCTCTACTATGGTATAATACAGCTCAGGTGGTCCTCTACCTCTATGGTATAACACAGCCCAAATGTTCCTCTACCTCTATGATATAATACAGATCAGGTGGTCTCTACGTCTATGGTATAACACAGCCCAGGTGGTCCTCTACCTCTATGGTATAACACAGCCCAAGTGTTCTTCTAACTCTGTGGTATAACACGGATCAGGTGGTCTCTACCTCTATGGTATAACACAGCCCAGGTGGTCCTCTACCTCTATGGTATAACAAAGATCAGGTGATCCTCTACCTCTATGGTATAACACAGCCCAGGGGTTCCTCTACCTATATGGTATAACACAGATCAGGTTGTCTCTACCTCTATGTTATAACACAGCCCAGGTGATCCTCTTAACTCTATGGCTTTTCATGTGATTCCTTCACATAGTCTTTTTTTTCTTCTACTCCAAGTGAGGGCCCCACATTCTCTTCTTAGCCCACTCTTCCCTTCCTATAATCTTTCTATTGCTAAATACACCTATTTCCTGAAGTTTAAAATACTTAGCAAGCAGATGGCTCTCAATTATGCCTTTCTTTCCTTATATTCCCGTTTTCTTCCATCACAAAGTCACCTAAACATTCCACTTGACATGATCAAGGAAGCAACAAGCTCTCTGTCTAGTAGATGAATATATATATAT
>PVHP010036491.1:0-17823 GCA_004024765.1 Zapus hudsonius | reverse complement strand
GTTATGCAAAGATGAAAGGTACTTAATTTATTGTCACACTCAAATGTAGGGCCAAGTCATATGAGTGAGTAAACATTCTTACTAAAAATTCTCATCAGAAATTAAAAGAAATCCATGAACCCACCATATGTTTGGTCAACTTAGACTCCTGAATCTAGTATAAAGGGTGAGTCTTTGAAGGGATCAAAGGGAACAACCTGAGTCATGCATGGTCTCAACCCAGAGTGATCGGCTCCTTCTGGAAGCTGCCACTCTTGGACTTCCCTTTTCCAAAGTGATGTTGAAAAAAAATATTCAGCAGTGATTATAAGTGACAAAATCCATGGAACATGAAAACATCTTTGATCATTTCTTAATGTTTAGTCTAATACACTCTGATTTGTTTTATGGTCCGTGATTTAGAAATAATGCTATTTTAGGTATTAATAACCAACTCAGGGTCTTAGGACATTAAACCTAAAATTTTCGTGATTATTTTGGGAAATGAATTTGAGAAGTGTTTAAGCAGATACTAATTGGAGTCTGCTTAGGCAATGCTTCCTAGTTTTGCTAGAATATAATGCTTCTACCTGATGCAGGTTTCTGGTAGTGGAATTCTACCTCTTCTGTGAACAGGTTGACTCCAAAATAAGTATAAATTCAAACTTGGTTAAATAATATATAGTTTTTAAAATCAGGATCAAAAAGGTGAATCAACAGTTTAGATAGCCCATTTTACTGAATAAAATTACATAGGAAACTACATATATTTAGCAGATTACCTTACATTTGTGTAGCATTATATGAACCTCCTGAACAGTAAACATTCTGAATAGACATCCATATGCTTGTTTCGTAACTGGTGAAACTGAAATGCATATATCCTCAAGTTGATAAAGCTACTGAGTAATAGAGCATCACTCAACCCCAAGGAGGGGGGACATTTCTTCTTTTACATATTTATCACTTAAATGGCACCTTTTTTTTTTAAACAGGGGAGAGCTGGAACACAGTTTCCACTACCACAAATTATGCAGTAAGGTTTCCTGCATTTGGGGAAATAACAGGGGTCAGCACATCTGGAGTGCAATGGATAAGCCTCACCCTGTGAAAACCACCTTCGTGATCATGGTATCTCCTCTGCCAGGTAAGTATAAATGAGACATTTCAAACCTTAAACTTCCTAACAAAATTTCTTTCAAATGACTCAACAAAGGTTGTTAAATATCTGTTTTATTTCAATAATGACAATATGAATGTGTGAGTGATTGAAATGTAGCAAATATTCTGATTCAAGCAATGAGCTAACCAACACTCATCTTCATGAAGTAGACATGATTCTATATATCCTCCACTTCTGTTTTTGTTTTGTTAGCTTTATATCTATTGGATGACTACTCTTTTATCTAGTATTTGGATGTGTCTGTCTCTGGGCTGCAGATTTCATGAGTGCAGAAAATATATGTTTACACACCTTGCTAATAGATGCAGTATCAGTATCTGTGATGGTTAATCTTCACTGTCATCTGAAGTGGACTTAGAATCACATAAGAGACACACCTCTGGGCTTGTCTGTTAGGGTGTTTCCAGGGAGGATTAATTGAGGAAGGCAGACTCACAATAATATGGGTCCACCATCTTTATGGGCTGAGGTGAAATGGAGGAAAGAAGTACCAGCATACCCTGCTCTCTCCTTCCTGGGCTGCTCAGATGTGAGGAGTCCCAGATGCATGCTCCTGGCGCATGAACTCTGCCTTACCTTCCCTGCAATGATGGACTATACTTTCTTCAACTATGAGCCAAAATTGTCACAGCCATAGAAAAAGTACTTTGCATGTGGTTGGATTTAGTAGGTGTGATAAACAATGATAATAAATGATGTTCACATCTTCATCCACCTCATTTGTTCTCTAATCTCTTCCCCTTCTAAATTCTCTAGTGCCTTGTGTGTTTTTCTGTTAATGCATTTGTCAGGTTCCAGGTATATAATAGTTGTTTATACACATTTTATCATACTTCTAGACTGTAAGCTTATAAGCAGGGACACCTGGGAACACCTTTCACTGTGTATTCCATTAATGTTAACTAAGTAAATAACAGCAAAACTATATAAAACCAAAGTATGGGGCTGGAGAGATGGCTCAGCGGTTAAGGCACTTGCCTCCAGTGCCTAAGGCCCCAGGTTCAATTCCCCAGTACCCACATAAGCCAGACCCACAAGGTGGTGGCTCTGGTGTGCTCTCTCTCTCTCTCTCTCTCTCTCTCTCTCTCTGCTTGAAAACAAATAAATAAAATATTTTTTTAAAAAACCAAAGCATGTACAATCTAACTAATATGAATTCATATTACTTCTTTATAAATTTTATTTTAAAAAATTATGGTATAAAGTAAAAAAGTATAAAATCTACAAGCAAGTAAATATTTCATACAAAATATAGTTTATACACTCAATATTGGTCATGATCATTTTCATTTGTTAAGCAGTATAGAAATTTTCACTTGATGGTATAAAACTAGCATTTAGCATTACTGAAATTTTAAAATGAATTTAGTTATGTTGGGGGCATGCATGCCACATCACTGGAGGTCAGAGGATAAATACAAGGGGTCTGTGCTCCACCTTCTCTGAGACAAGGTCTCTTGTCAGTGCAAACGATCTGCCAGACTGCAAACTGCCAGATTAGCTGATTTATGAACTTTGGGTCCTTCTGACTGCCTCTCATTGGCATCACAGATGCATGCGCCACTTGGCATCTGGCTTTACATGGGTGCTAGGGAATTGAACCCAGATGGCAAGCTTGTCAAGCAAGAACTTTTAACCACTTAGCAATCTTCCCACCCCCTATTTACTGAAATTTTAACATTAATGATGTTTCAAGAACAAAAATCGTAGGGAGTTTTAGTATAATCTATTTCTAATAGAATTCATTTGTCAAGTTACATACTAATTCTTCTCTATAAGAGCAGAGATGATTGTTACATTGAGACCCTTATATATCTTTTTCAGAGAGCAAAGATTATCGGTTGGTGTTTTTAAGCTTTAGAATGAAATTAGCAGTTTTGGGGCAAAATTTGCCGTGAGCAACTTTATACTTATGGAACATGAGTTAAAATGAAACTTCACTTCATTTATTCTTTTTAAAATATTTACTTATTTATTTATTTATGAGAGAGAGAGAGAGAGAGAGAGAGAGAGAGAGCAAGCCAGGGCCTCTTGCTACTGCAAACAAATTCCAGATACATGCACCACTTAGTGCAACTGGCTTTAAGTGGGTACTGGGGAATAGAGCCCAGGTCATCAGCCTTTGCAAATAACACCTTTAACTACTGAGCCATCTCTCCTGCCCACATTCATTCATCCTGTTTTCAAAATTTGCCAACATTGGTAATGATTTAGACTCAGCGAAAAATTCTTGAGCTAGGTGTGGTGGTGCACACCTTTAATCCCAGCACTCAGGAGGCAGAGGTAGGAGGATTACTGTGAATTCAGGCCCAGTCTGAGATTACATAATGAATTCTAGGTCAGCCTGAGCTAAAGTGAGACACTACCTTGAAAAACAAACAAACAAACAAAAATCTAGATTTCTATATGACTCATTTTACATGTAACCTACTACTAGGATTTTGCCAGGATAGATACATTGTAGGAATTCCTCCCATATCCTTGCAGAAGGAGCACTACACGTGGTTCTTTGGAATAACATTCAATAGTAAGTTTGTTGGGTGTTTGGTTTTTACATTTAATTCACATAACTGCATTGCAATTGGAGTACAAGCAATGGATAATATCTTAACTTTCAAATTGCAGTTGCACAGAAGACTTGGTGTCTCTCAACCGAATGAATGTACTTGCTAGAGAATTCAGTTGCAATGTCATTTTGGAGCAGAGCTGTGGGCAAAGGTTGAGTTTCTAGTTTAATATTTAAAATATAAAAGTACAAATTATGAACTTTTTGTGTCTTTTAAAAACAGCAGTTTGGTAAGTTTAAAGCTAAAATAGTTCTGTTTTCTTTCCTTCTTAAAGGAAACAAAACACAAGCAGCTCAGATTTTAAAGTAAATTTACAAGATAATGCTAGAATGCCTTTTTTTTTTTTAAACTGAATGAAAGCAACTTTTAAAAGTTTGTTTCCCTAAACTCTGAAATGTAATATGTTACGGTCAAGCAAGTAAAAAGATAAAGATAACTTAACTGCCTAGTGAAATACCAGTCTGAAATAGACAGCTTACTTCCCCCGCTTCGTTTCCCTTAGACCAGCTGTTTATGTTTAACCTTCATTTACTACTTCAAGTCATATTTACACTTCTCCAGCGACGCTTTATCCATATGTTCCTTGGCCTTATACATTATATAGGGCTCTTTTAGGGCAACTTTCTAATCTTCTCATTAAGAAAATGTCACACTCACCCTAAATAACCCTATAGAAGATGTCAGATGATATCACCACCAAAATAACCCCATAGAAAATGTCATCTGATATTACTTAAGGGCTTCCTTTCATTTCACCAGCAATAGCCTTTGCCAGCATGTGCTTTCCCTTCAGATAGCTAGCATGTTTTCTTTTTTCTTCGATGAATAGAAAAAAAACTGTTCCTCTAAAACTGCGTCACATTTCACTTGATATCAGAAAATTAATTTAGTTTCCTTAAGGGTATCGTAATGTAAAAATGTTCCTGTTTTAATAAATAGCCTTACCTAAAATAAATAAATGCTATTTAGTTCATAAGTTCAGACCAGAATGTTATGCTTTAAGACAATGCAGACACTATGGTGGTACAAGCCTATAATCCAAACTACTTGGGAAGCTGAGGCAGAAAGATTTTAATTTCAAGTGGCACTTGACAATCTGGAGGGAGGGAGGTAGCAAGGGAGAAAGAGAGAGAGAGAGAGATTTGATTGATTTACTTCACTTCTTGTCTGCTATCTTGCTTATTTCCAGTTTTTCTTTTTGTTCCAGAAATATAAAGAATTGATAAGGCTTATGAGGTATTTTAATAGACATATTGATGTGATTATTTTGACTTCCTTGACTACTGGAGCTAGTTATATATATTTATTTGGGGGAAAATCAATTCTGTGAAATTTCAAGGATTGGTTGCTGGAAGTTAGTGGTTAATCTAATGAAGTTAAAATTCACAGTTTTTATTTAAAAGCTATTATATTATATTGATGATCAGCCAGGCATGGTGGCTCATGCCTGTAATCTTAACACGATTAGAAGGCTGAGGCTGGGCTACAGAGTGAGTTCCAGGTCAGCCTGGGTTAGTGAAACCCTGTCTCACAAAACAAACCAAATAATGTACTGATGATCTAATTAGCTTTTAGTTATTCATTATCCAAACAGGTTCAAGGATTTCATCTATAACATAAGCATAATCACATTTATTGTTTTTGAGGAACAATCAACATTTTAACTTAAGAGATGACAGATAAGTTCTATTATAAAGTAAATGGCTTGAACACTAGATCAGTTGGTAATGTGTTTGCCAATCAAGCATGAGAATTTGAGATTTATCCTCAGAACCTCTTAGAAAGCCAGTCATGATGGCATATGTTTATAATCCCAGCACCAAAGGTGCTTACTTGCAAAGCCTGACAGCCTGGGTTCGATTCCCCACATAAAGCCAAATACAGTAAGCGGCACCTGCACCTGAAGTTTGCATGCAGTGTGGCAGTAAGTCCTAGAACACCCATACCCACTCTCTCTGTTTGCCTCTTTCTGTCATTTGCTCTCTCTCTCTCAAATAAATAAATATAAATAAAATATTTTTTAAAAGGTGAATAGTGTCTCAGGAATGATACCCAGGGTTGTCTCCACGTGAACACTTCTGCCCACACCTGTACACCCACACAAACACATACACACAAATAACATAATAAATTGAATATACTAAGACAAATTATTAGATTGCTTGTATCTTTAAGGTTTCTGAATGATTTATAAATAATCTATTATCTGAACGACTATGTCTCATCTCTATCTAATTTGTTCTTGGTACAAGAAGATACTAACTTTCACCAGAATTTATCACTTCTTTCAAAATAGGTACAATTGACAAAAAAGAAAAGAATCATAAAAAATAATTTCCTCTTTGTATGAAATGAGATTGTCTCATTTAGAACAGTTTTGCATAGTGTGCATGGCTGGATCTTCACAATCTTATATTCGCTATATTTTATGTCTGAAGAGCATTCCCCATGAGTGTCCACATCTGGAACTGGTGTGAATGAAACACCACTTGAAAAACCATACATCTAATGCAAAAGTTATGGGAATTTTCAGTATAAAATTGTGACTGTTATGACTAATAGACTTCTCATACCAAATTACACACTAGTTCCTATCCAGATTATAAATCATCATGCCAACTTTGACAGTTATGAAATATCGACAGCTCCTAACCATTAAATTACAGTTCCGCATTTTAACTTAGCACTTCTAATTCTGACATCCTTTGCCTGAATCATTAATTTTAGTGCTGAAGCACTTAATCACTAACATTTTAACATTTATTTTACACTTCGTTTCTCCTAAGATTATACTGCTTTCAAGAACTCCCAACTGCTGAGTATAAATTTGGAACATGGTACGTACTCAATGAAGAATTCTTCAAATGAACACCAACTATTTTGTTGCATATTGTGCAAGGCAGATTTCTAGAAATATGAGTAATTAAAATACCTGGTTTCTTACCCTGTGATATTTGTAGTTTAGCTAGAAGAAAAATAAGGTCTATGTCATTTCTTAGATATATAATCCTCATGTGTAATCCCTGAAATCAAAAATCCATGAAAATTCGTTTTAGGTAATATATCTGGCAGTAAGATCATTTGGCAGAAAACCTGACTTGAACCAATGTGAAACTATTTATAGTCTTCATTTATTCCATTTTGAGGGAATATTCATGATTCACTGTGGAAATACTAATGCTTCTGATTATGTGGTTTTGTTTTACATGATATATGTGCTATATTATCTTTTGAAAGCCAAAAGTTCTGAATTCCAAAATACATCTGACCTCAAGAATTTTTAAGATTGTGAAATATTTACTACACTAAAAGTTAAATAATAAAATATGTTAAAAATAATTATAGTAATAAAAATATCTAGGGGCTGGAGAGATGGCTCAGTGGTTACATTGCTTGCCTGAAATGCCTGACAACCCAGATCAATTCCCCAATACCCATGTAAAGCCAGATGCATCTGGAGTTCATTTGCAGAAACTAGAAGCCCTGAGATGCCCGTTCTCTTTCTCTCTCTCTCTCTCCCTTCCTTGCAAATAAAAAAAATAAAATATATAAAATATTTTTAACATATCTAAAAATCAGTACTTGGAAAATTGCTAATACTTGGGTCAAAATTGGGTGTCCCTGCAAATAGACAGGTTATCTATCAGTCTTAGATCCCAAGGGACAAAGACATATGAGTAGGTGTATATGCCTGACATGCAATAGCCACGTAAGACACAGATATGTCAGAAGAGCCTGGGTGTCTTTACAAACCATGTCCTTTAGAGAGTCATAGATAAGTATCAAAATTAGGGCAACCAAGTTCAGTCATCAAGAAGAGAGAGATGACTCGAAAAGATGACCAGAAGGACCCTGAAAACACTTAGGAATTAAGAGTTAATGTGAGAGTTCTTGTGTGGGTGAGAAATCCTATCCTGCATAAAGTGGATGGCTCCATAGAGTTGGTATGAACTGGTATGTTTCCAAGTACCAATTTTGAACCATGGAATTGGTATGGATAATTGGTGCTGGGGCCTTAGGTCTGGAAGGGACCTTGAGATCATTTACCTTGGTGCTCCTCCTTGTTTTGAAAATGAGTAACAAATAAACCAGAAGCTCAACAATACTTCTTCCAACATCTACTTAGAGGTTAAGCCACAGTTCCAACCCACCAGATTTCAAGTTGACTTCTACAATTCTTTCTATTACCGTATGGTAGAGTATTTCACTTTATATTCATCAAGAATGACTTTTCGGCAAATATGAGATTTGAGTTGGATGACTGTAATAATTTTTAAAACTTTAATTCACCATAAATAACCTCAATATATTTTTGTGTATATTTCACAAGATCTTCAGTCTTAACTTTTTTAATCCCCAGATTACCTGAGTAGTCTTTGCACATAGTACAATTGTGCAATTACTGAACTGCTCTCAGATCCAACTTCCATCTTTATTTTGTGATTTAGGTTTGTGACTTTTCACTGGCAAAATAATTGCCATTAGCATTCACTAGCTCTAATTATTTAAAAATTACAAAGGCATAAATCATATGGATTTAGATTTTCCAGAGACTACATAACTTTCTGTAGTGATAGCTCAATCTATTTTTAGTGCAGATTGATATTTGGTATGATGAAAATACAAAATAATACTAACAATGCATTCAAAATTAATCACTTAACATTCCGTGTGTGCAAAAGTGTTGAAGAAAATGCAATCTCTACCTTTGGGTTGTTTAGGACTTAGAATTTAATTTAGTTTTAAAAATAAGTAAACATAAGCTCTGGAGCTCAGTTGGGATGAATCAGCCTTTAGAAGTGTGGTATGACTGGCTACTCAACCTTTTGTTGGGACTGTTTAAGTTACTTAGTATTTCATCATGTAAATATTTTGGTAACATGTATTCTTTGATTCCTATGAAAGTGGAAACTAAATGAATGTTTTCACCCTTAAAAATCAACGGAAAGTATAGTGCTTCTAACTGAACATCACCAGGATCAGATTCATCTTACTTTATTAACTAATGGTGAAAATATTTGGTTGCAACTGCATAGCATTGTGATTGACTGGTGAACATTTTAATAAAGGAGATCTAAATAAAGATAACATTTCTCAAAAGAAAGACATTGCTGGTGCTTGACTACCTGTTCTGTAGGATATTTATTTAGCCTTGTCAGTTAATTTAGATTAGAATGTTTGAAGTTACCAGTTTGTGACAGTCGTTATAGAATGAACCATTGTGTAAAAATTTCTTGTAGGTACTTTCCTAAACAAAAAAAAATTTTTTTCAGACTTTTGACTGTGACCTACAATATGGAATAAATTTTACGTTGTGACCCAGTAAGCATATCGACATACAGATAGTCAAGACAAAACTTTCACGAAGCAATATTTATCTTACTGTTTATGATACATACGGGTTTTTCAATTCTGTTCTAAGTTATGTTGGTCTTTTAAAAATCATTATCAGAAATCCAGTAAACTTATTCACAAGTCTCTAAAGGGTCATAATCCACAGTAGAAGAGCATAAACCTTGGCTTTTTTAAGGTCCGTTACTGTGCGTTATTTACTGCTTATTCTCAGTTCCTAAGACTGTGCTTCCCTTATAGAAATTATTTAAATGATTGTGGAATGCTTGATTTGTTTTTAATATAGTTTCAGAAAAGTTTCTGTATCACTGAGATTTGTCTACAGAGGCTATATAAAATTGTTGAGAGATTAGAAGAAAATTCTTCATAATTAGAAAGTGAGGGTGAAACATATAAGAGACTTAAGTGTCCATATGCTTTGGGGGGAAAACACCCTAATAATGTGTTAGTTCCCATAAGATTTTTTATAATCAAGTGCTCATGTACCTTATTTAGAGGCCACCACTTTAATCAGAACAAACATTGGCTCTGCAGAGTGAATTTAGTCTTTTAATTTATTTTTATCTAGAAGCTTTCACCTCACAGTTATATGGTGAATTCTGTTCAATTGCTTTTACATGTAGGAACATGAAGCTTTGCTATATCCTTTAAAAATTGCATTTTGAGCTGAGTGTGGTGGCGCGTGCCTTTGATCCCAGCACGGAAGGAGGATCGTTGCGAGTTCAAGGCCAACCTGCGACTACATAGTAAATTCCAGGTCATCTGGGCTAGAGAGAGACCCTACCTCGACAAACCAAAATTTAAAAAATTGCATTTGGTGTACTTTAGCATATTACTTATTATCATTCTGCAGTTAGAACCAAATACTATTTGTGTAGAGTTTTGTCTTCTAATAATGTTCTTTATTCTGTAGTATTAGCTTAATTTATAGCTTAAGTATGATTTTTATTCATGCTTGTTAATAGTTTTATGGAGATTTTTATTAATATTTTGAATTATAAATTCAACTCAAATAAAATTCTCTAATAACAAATACTACTAGAATGAAATTTCTGGCAAGAGTATTCTCCAGATGTTGATATTTTCCTTGTAGCAATATTTTCTGTTTAGCTAAAGAATTAGATCAGTTCAATAAAACTTTTGGGAGTTGATTTGTTCAAATAAAATATGTATAATTTATTATTATGACACTTGGGCATTTTACAAGTAGTTTTCACACTTTGTATTTTATTTTATACAATTTTCTAAAACCTCAAAATTAATATTTTTCTTAGATAGGTTCTTCAGTATAAATTTTCTTTTTCTTTGTTTCCAATTTTTCTTTCCTTATTTTTGCTTTCTATTTCTTTTTGTAACACACAAATTCTTTGTGTTTCATACAGTTCAGAAGATCATTGAATGCTTGCTTAACTTTTAAAAAAAATAATTTAATTTATTTATTTGTACGCCAAGAGAAATAGAGAAAAGAGAGACAGAGAGAATGGGCCCCAGGGCCTCCAGCTGCTGCAAATGAACTTTTGAGATGCATATGCCACCTTGTGCATCTGGCTTTACATGGGTAGTGGGGAGTTGATCTTGGGTTCTAAGGCTCTCCAGGCAAGTGCCTTAACTGCTGAGCCATCTCTCCAGCCCTAACTTTTCAACTTATAAAGCTAAGTTAATTTAAAAAAAAATTTAGGATCACAAACACTCTCTGATCTTAATGTTATGTTCTAGCTAATGAATTACGGTTCGAAGTTGGAAACTCAAGTCTGTAATTGTGTGTGTGTGACACACACACACACACAAGCACGCACGTGCCTCTCACACCTGTATCTTTTGAATAAGTGCAACACATCAATTTTATAAATTTCAATCAATTCGTACTACACATTTTAGGATTTAATATTTTTTGTAAATTTACTTTTCATGCTTCTCATTTTATATGCTTCACTTAACTAGCCACTCCCCAAAAATCTGGACTATTATTTTATTTCTTGTACCTGTTTTCCATGTTATAACTGTTTGCATATATTAAATTTTATAAATGGAAAATTGAAAGTAAATTTAAAGATGAATTATTATTCTATGGTGATGAGTATTTCCGATTCCATTTTATGAGCTATGGCAATTTGGAATATTCACAAGAGGACAGTTATTTATTTGAGTTATAGCAGTTGCTTTAAAATATAATTATGTCTACATTTTATTGTATATTGTATAAGTAGAATCTACATTACATTATTTTTCTAAGCAACAAATACTGTACATACAAGAGGAAATTTTAGCCAGTTGGAGATAAAAAAAAAGTACAAAGCAATTTAAATTTAACAATTTAGAAGCCATACAGTGAATTATATTTTACTTACCTATTTCTAGGTCTTCCTTCTTATTTTCTCTCAAAGTATTTTTTTTCTTACCAAAATATGTGGTTCCATGATGGTAATTAGAGTCTTCTTACTTTATACATTAATGATAATTCATGCTTTTAAAACTCACAATTAATAAATGGACATTATTCAAATGGTTTAATTCTTCCTAAAGAAGATAGGATTGTACTTTTATTGTATGTATATGTGATTTAACTAATATTGTTGTTTTCATCTCTTTTTCAGGACCCTTTCCCCAAAGGTTGGGAGAGACATAGAAAAACATTTTCAGTTTTTGTTTCGCTTAGTAAACGTGTCAGGAGCTGTTTGCACAATAATCCAACATCAGCTTGAGGTTTTTTTGGCTGTGTTTTCACATGAGCAAGAAAATGTTTTGCTTCCAGCTCCTGCACATTATTATTTTTTATTGGTTGTTGGATTTCCTATTCAGCACCACTTTGCTTTCATTCCTTTGGTCATTAATCGTACATTTTGGAAGGCTAAGTAATTAAATAGTTCTGGAAAGGTGTGTGTGTGTAACGGAGAGATACTTTGTTGGAGCTTCTACAAAAGCCATAAAAACGCCTGTCCAAACCCTCATGATACAGACAGATGGAGTCATTCGTGTTTGGAGGCAGGAAACTGTAGAATCCTGTTTTAAGAACATCAATTGATTTTTAAGTCAAGGAAAGTTTTCTTACTTTTTAAAGCAACTGATTGGCAAGAGAACTTTTATGGCAACCTTTTGCCCCCCCCCCCAAAAAAGGCAAGTGTTGTAGATTGAGGTTAAACTATTACAGCTCGTGGAGACCTAGAAATCTGGGGCTTAATTTGGAGTTAACTTATGTTTTCACTTACCTGTGTGCCGACTCCTTAACAAGTGTTAATTTTTCATTTGCTTTTCCTATTTCCTTCAGTGTAATGACTTCATCTACTTAGGAGAACTGCTGTCTGTTCCTCAGCTCTGTAACATTAATGAAGACTTTTAGTTCTATGATGGCATTCTCCCCTATGAGTTCGTATTTGACGTTTGCTTTACTTAGCTTTGTTATCAACATTTTATTTTTGTGTGTGTGTGATAATACTTTTCCTAAAAATTTTTAATTCTACTTTCCTATTTCTGCCCCTCCTTCCCTCACACTACAGGGGAGTAAACCCATATATTTTCTCTACTTTATCATGAATAGAGATTATAATAATAATAATAATAATAATAATAATAATAATAATAATAAGCTCAAGGTGCCAAATCAGACCAAACAAATTCTCCCTGGTTCTGAAAAGTCTTAACTCCTCATTTTTAGGTCCTTTTTGATTTTATACCTCATTTATTACTATTTTAAAAAATAACTTTGGCATTGGGCATGGTGGCAAGCACTTTTAATCCCAGCACTCCGGAGGCAGCGGTAAGAGGATCTCCTTGAGTTCGAGACCAGCCTGAGACTACATAGTGAATTCCAGGCCAGCCTGGGCTAGAGTGAGATCCTACCTCAAAAAAAATTTTTTTTGAAAACTAATTATTTGAAAACTGAAACCGTGTGTTTTCTTTCTCTAGGGAGTTTGCTTATTGTTTCTTCAAAAAGCCTTTGGAATGGAGATGGTAAAGATCCAAAATAAAATGAAGATTTGATAAAAACTGCATCATCACCCAGCATATAAATACATTGAAACACAGAATTCACTTTGGAACAACAGTTACTTGGTTGCCATTGTCTTAGACTGTCTACCAAGACAATCTTCTCTCATGTTTTTTGGTGATACATTAACCTGATTGTCCATTTTTTCTCCACAAAATTTTCATTGTTCTTCTAGTAAAAAGAAATCACATATATACTATCGATGCCTATAAATAATTGAATTCAACTTTCCCTTCTCCGTAGAAGGCTTCCAGCCTAAATTAACATTCTCCTGAATGTGGGGCTGAGAGTTGTTGGGGACAGGGAATTCCAAGTCCATTGTTGAAGAGTCTTTGGGCCTTCTGCATTAACCATACGGGGAAGGGCACAGGGCTGAGTGGAGGAGGGTGAGATATGGCCTGTTGTTACCATGTGTTTCCTGAATTCCTCCATAGATTTTGTTGGACTAAGAACTAGACATAATCACAGAGAATGCTTCTTCTATCTCACCACTGTTTTTTCTTAGTTTCTTCCTCCATTTTTCCTGTGGAGTTGGGTGTTTCAGGCCTCTATAGTACCTTCCCCTCTTACCCTTTAAGCGCTCAGTTTACCCACCCTCATTCTCCTTCTTGCTATCACTTCAAATCAAGATATATATATTGAGGGGAGTTTTGGGGAGGGGGATAGTGGTGGGAGGGGATGCTAATCATGATATATTGTCTATATTTATGGAAGTTGTCATTAAAATTAAAAATAAGAAAGTGAAAAATAAAATAATCAAAAATTAAATATATATGTATATATATATATATATATTACTGCTTAGACATATATATTTAGATTTTAGATGATACAAACCAATATCTTCCTTAACCTATTCTTTCTCCTTTATGCCTCATCTGGATCTGTGACTAAACTTAGCCAAGGAACCAAAAATGTTGGCATAACCTTAATTCTTCTCTTTCCAGTCCACTAGCTCATGTTTTTTCTCTAACATTTCTCAAACCATCCTTTTTCCTGTCAGTATGGTTTCTAGACTCTAACAAAGTGATCCGTGTTAAATATAAACATGCCTAAAATTTCATCCTCGTCGCACCCCTTCCTCGCCTGAATGACCACTGCTCGCCTTTCAGCACCTCGCTTGGGTGTCTTTCCTTCTAGGAAACCTTGCTGTGTGTGACCTTGCTCCCCTTGATGTCCCATAACCTCTGCCATAATACTTACTTGTTTATCTATGGCTGGCTAGCATCTACTAGAATAAGCCCTTTGAGAGAAAGGACCAACTTCTAGATGGTTTGGTGGAAGCAGTATTCAAAATGTCTGTTAAATTGAAAATTTCTCAGTTCTATGTAAAAAAAGGTGTATGTGATATGAAGGGTGTCGAGAAAAGGAAAAACTGTGCAATCACAAAAGGATGTTATTGGTTTTGGGTTGCTTTATTGATAAAAGGCAGCTGATCCAATATTCTAACCTTTCCACTTTTCCTATTTTAAATTCATCATCAGAGTGTGAGCTATAACACTTCACCTTGAGAATTCTGGATCAAGGACCGATGTCTCTGTGTGACTTAGATGGCTTTAGAACAGACCAATGGTGTGTAGCAGGTATATTTCCCACAGTGTGCTGACAACAGAAAGTAAATATAGCCAACCATTTCCAGCTCCAGAACCACGTCATGCTGTAGCCGTTCTCCAGAAACCCTTGGAGGGGGGCTACATTGGAATGCTCTGACGGCCCACTTCCTTGGAAAGATGACACTAGGAAAAAGTTGCTTTCATGTAGCCAGTTTTCTAAAGCTCTACATTTCATGAAGTTTTACCTACCACTCAAAGAATTTTTAAAACAGAATTTGAATGCATTTAAGGAAGCATATTAATACTAACATCTACATTTACTCATTCTCATAGAATTTGACTCAGGTCCCATGTATTTTTGGAAGAATTTCCCTAGGATTTATGGATGTAAGCACTTAAAAACAGAAATGAAGCTTTAATACATTTTGAAGGGTTCATTGCACTTCCTAATTTATAAGAAGAGCAAAAAGAAATATAATTTATGTGAGTTAAAGCAGTTCTCTATTGCATTTTTTTTTCGAGGTAGGGTCTCACTCTAGCCCAAGCTGACCTGGAATTCACTCTGTAGTCTCAGGGTGGCTTTGAACTCACAGTGATCCTCCTACCTCTGCCTCCCGAGTGCTGGGATTAAAGGCGTGCACCACCACGCCTGGCTCTCTATTGCATTTTTTCGGAGTCGTTCAGTGAAGACTTTTTTTTCAATTACTTCATTAGGAACATATTAAACTCCTTTTATCACTTTATTATGAAAGAGAAACAGTGACGAGGAGAGTCTTCATAGTTAAAAGCACTTGCTGCACAAGCCCAGGGCCAGAGTTCAGATCTCCAGAACTCACATAAAGCCTGACACAGTGGCACATAGGTCTACAATACCAAATGCACCTATGGCAATAGAAGGCTGAGGCTGGAGAATCCTGAAGTTTGTGAACCAAATAGTCTGGTGTTTGTACTGGAAAACAAGAGAGACTGTCTCAGACAGTATGGAAGGCCAGGACCAACACAGGTTACCCTTTGACCTTTACATGTGTATCATGGCACGGACTCTGCCCATGCAACATACACCCCTACACACACAAAAATCTTTTTACACTCTAAATTAATATATCCAGTAGAGTTAATAGGGCACATTTATTATTTTATTTCAATTTAATTAATTAAAAAATTTAAATAGCCATATATGAATAGTGTATTCTGTGTTGGATAGTGTAAGCCAAGATCATATGATATCATCAGTAAAGTTAAAAATTCATTTTGGGGGCTGGAGAGATGGCTCAGTGGGTAAGGCACTTGCCTCCAGTGCCTACGGCCCAATTCCCCAGGACCCACATAAGCCATACCCACCAGGTGGTTGCTCTGGTGCTCACTCTCTCTCTCTCTCCCTCTCTCTTTGAAAATGAATAAATAAATTAAAAAAAATCATTTTGGGAAAGGATTTGAGTGTAAAAAAAGTACTATATATAATCAGCAGATCCATAATGCACAATGGTCTTCATGTGTATTCTTACTGGGGAGATGCAAAATTTGATATGACAAATATGTTCACAGCCTCAAATGTGCAATTTTATTGATATTTTTGAGAGAACTGTGCATGTTTTTTTCATTATTTGTTTTTGACACACACACACACACACATATATATATATATATATATATATATATATTGCATTTTGATCATATATACTCCACATTGTTTTCTCTTACCCCCTCAGACCCACTGTACTTCTCATCACTTACCAGTGGCCGTGACATGGGCGAGAAGGACTGTCCCCATGCAATCCTTAACTGTCAGCTCCTTAGGGAGGGGAGTGGCCTCTTAAGGCTCTTCCCTATCTATAATAGAATAGGACTGGGCATTGTAAAAGAATACCATAATTGTTCTTAGGGATCTGTAATGTAGATACCGAAAAGATGATGGGAGCGCTAACTCTAGATTAAGAATTCTAGTGTAGATTAACTGAAACCTCTTGTAAGACTTAGTATCTTTGATGAGAATCTCTAACACCCAATATTTTTAGGGGGAAAAAGCCAGAAATTTTGCATATTAATCACCATTTAAAAACTTCACCATTCTAAAAATGTAATAAAATACTTATACTACATTGACGCTTATGCTATTGAAATTAAAAATGGGCTGGCCATGGAGGTATACACCTTTAATCGCTTTTAATCATAGCATTTAGGAGGCAGAGGTAGGAGGATCAGTGTGAGTTCAAAACTAGCCTGGGATTACAGATTGAATTCCAGGTCAGCCTGGGCTAGAGTGAGACCCTACCTAAAAAAAAAAAATAATAATGGATGGAATTATTAGAGGTAATTCAAGGGCAAGAGTAAAGAATGAGGTAAATAATTAATTTGATTTGGGAAATCTGAAATAATCTAGAATGTATGAAGAGACTGGTGTGTGTGTGTGTGTGTGTGTGTGTGTGTGTGTGTGTGTGTGTGTGTACAGAGATTTTAAAACTAGATCCTATTCTCATCCTCAAATACTTTAACATTCTGGGAAGAAGGTTATTAGGAAAGAAGACAAAAGAAAAATTGTCCAGATGTGGTGGTTTGAATGTAAAATGTCCCCCATAGCCTCTTGTGTTTGTGATTAAGCCTCATAGTTAATCTCTAGCTGGTGGAGCCTTGCTGGAGGAAGGATTTCACTGGGAGAAGGCCTTGAGGTTTATTAGTTTAGCTCCACTGGGTATTCATAGTTGACTCTTGCTGTTTATTCCCTGATGATATGAAGATGTGATTTCCTGCTGTCTGCTTTGGCATCCTTTCTCTGCCATGATGTAACTTCTCCTTAAAACTGTAAACCAAAATAAACCTTTTCCTTCCATAAGCTGCCTCTGGTTCTGTGCTTTGAATGAGAAAACAATTATGACACTGGAAGCTGTTGTTGCTGAATGGGAGGGGATGAGAGATTAGTGAATAGCCTGCATAGTCCGGGATAAATCAGAAGTGTGGTCTGGTCTAACCCACTCAGTGCTCATTTATTTATTTCTCCTGGTTCCTTTTTTTTTAAATATAACTGTCCTTAATTAAGAGATATTGGGCTGGGGAGATGGCTCAGCAGTGGGCTGGGGAGATGGCTCAGCAGTTAAGGCACTTGCCTCCAGTGCCTAAGGCCCCAGGTTCAATTCCCCAGGACCCACATAAGCCAGACCCACAAGGTGGTGGCCCTGGTGCTCACCCTCTCTCTCTCTCTCTCTCTCT
>PVHP010036490.1:0-17900 GCA_004024765.1 Zapus hudsonius | reverse complement strand
CAACAAAAATCAATATCAATTTACTCTAACTTTTCCAAAATGAAATTAGTCATTCCCTTTGGCTGAAATAATTCTAAATCTCAGGATGAATTTCGTAGCTCCATGTGAATGCCAGGCATCTAAGGTCAAGTAGATAACATGGCAGGCTAACCTCAATTTCGAGGCAAACACAGATCTTTAGCTTATTTGACAAAGTGCATTGGAACCAGGTTTGCTAACACAGAAGGTTTTTATAGAACATGATCACATGACCAACCACACTGAAAGTAGTGTTTTCAGAAGATCTGGCTGCAGTGTGGGGAGACATGGAAGGAGGGAAGGCTCAGGGATACAGCCAAAAAGATCAGAGAGACTGTGAAGGCACTGTGGCAAGAGCTGCAGGGAGAGCCGGATAGAATCTTTAATCATTGTTTTGAAATGGGACAGGAGGTGTTTCCCTTTGACACTTCAGAGCCCGAGCAGGCCCACAGCTGCCTAAGGTGACAGGCCCCTCCCCTCCAACTATGGGCTTTACATGCAGAAGGGTTCAATCAATACCCCACCTCTCTCACACAGATGACAGGGGCCCAGAGACCTTTGCCACATTCTACCTCCTCCAAACAGATCTCTTTCCTCTGTCATATATTTTTAAAAACAATAGTTCACCTAATCCACTTTATTCTTATAGCTTTAGCTTAATTTTTATTTTCCTTCTCTGGCTTTTTCAATTTTGATTTCCTGCTCCAAATCCTCAGTTCTAAGGAGTGGTTTGTTTTCAGCTTTTCATCTCAGAGCTTTTAGGCTTTAGCCTTTAACCTAAGCCATTATAGCTTTTACTTGTGTTTTGACCTTTTAGCTCATTGACTTATGACATTTTATCTTTTATTTTTAAATCTCATCTGTTTTATATTTTTAAACTCTTACCATTTGACCTCCAAAGAGACGTTGAATCTCTTCATTCCCTTTCAACTTACCTTATTCCCCCTTTTGAAATTTTAACTTCCATT
The DNA here is from genome assembly GCA_004024765.1 of Zapus hudsonius. Classification (NCBI taxonomy): domain Eukaryota; kingdom Metazoa; phylum Chordata; class Mammalia; order Rodentia; family Dipodidae; genus Zapus; species Zapus hudsonius. Next base: position 16,914 of record PVHP010036490.1, on the reverse strand, counting down.
TAACTATGCCTTTATTTTAAATTTTTTCCTCATTTTTTTCTTCATTTTATATTGTTTCTGGGCTTCAGCATTTTTTAGGATGAACATGAATGAGCCATCACATATACAAGACCCAAAGCACTGTTGTGTGAGCACTTCTCCCTCATCCTGAGGTCTATGTCTGAGCTGTGCAGCCAGCATCACAAAGGTACCTTCAAGAGGTCCTGCAGCCTCTGTCTATCAGACTGAATACAACAAGACAGTCAATAGTACCATTAATGAAGTGAGAAACTATTTTCACAGACCGTGACATCTGACTCACATGTCCTCTATCCAGTCCCCTGAGATGTCCTCAGTGAGGAGGCTGGTGATGCCAAAAGCCCACACTGCAAAAAGCGACACAGATGGCTCTTGACCAGGCTGTTTGTACTACTTGCTGCTAATGTGATTGATCCCTCATTCTCCGCAGATTCGAGGAAGATTAGAATTTAGTCTTTCCCTTATCTTAAAGTGTAGCGGGATGAGCTGAGGATTAGAATTTTGGTAATGCCCAGCAAAAATTCCAATGCACCCCAAAATTTAAGGAGTACCCAAATTCTTGTCTACAAAGTTAAATAATTAAAATCATAGACAACCAGATATTAAGATATAGTGGGAGACTTTATTTAGGGAACATGGGGAGTTACAGAGCTCTCCAACCACCAGTGTGGGGAGAAAACGTGGTTTTAACAGAATTTATGCTATTCAGCTAAGCAAGCAGAAAGGGGAAAGATCATGAGAAGGAAAGATTCAGGTGAGAGAGAAATCCAGGCCCTCACCACAGGCTGTGGTGGAGGCACTGGGGAGACCTTACTGGTTCCTAGAGAGTCAGAGGTCCTTTTTCTAGGCCATGTGGGTGAGAGACAGGATTATCTGTTCAGTGAGTATTTCCTGCCCCAGGTGGGCAGGGAGACAGGTGGTTAGTTCATATCTGACCAATCAGTTTTAGCACCTAGGTATGAGCTCTAGCTAGACACCTCCCACTCAACGGGAGGATGTCTATGGTGCTCACCTGAAACTGTCACAGAAGTTGAGGAGAAGCTGTCTAAAGGGTTGGTTATATCACATAGGACTTCTGAAAACAGGACTCTCATGGGCCCCTACTGGACACTTCTTATAGGCTATGACTGGAGTACCAAAGGCCATTTCACCTTCAGACAATGAGGCTTTCCCTTGAGGCTTTCCCATTATCTGAAGGTGAAATGGCCTTTGGTTTTCCAACTCCAGTCATAGCATACAGGAAGTGGATTTTTAAATCTTTGTCCTGTCTTTTTAAGGAAGAAACATCAAGTCTCCAAAGGATTGTGAAGTCATAATGCTGTCATCCCATGGGGGACTACTGTCGGGTCCTCACTCAAGATTAGCCTAAGAAGCACTGTCTCCTGAGAACCAACCCTACTCCATGTTACAGCTAGGTCACCTGTCATTCCTTCCCTGCCTTGGTCTGTGACCTCTAACCCTTCCTCTTCACATAACACAAGTGGCAGGTGTTACATTCTTCACATTTGCACTTGAGAATATTCATTGTACTACTATTCATTGAATACCAAGTCCCAACCCACTACAGTGATCTAGTTTAAAAAAAAAAGTTAGCCAACCAACCCACCAACTCATTTGTCATGGGAACTGCTCAAACACTCTCTTCCTAGAACAGATTACTATTTTCAATAAGCTCAGCCTTAAAGCACCTAGAACTTACCAATAATATTCTCATTTACTCAAAACAGCATACTGACACCATCATGTGCCATATGTTAAGAAAATACGAGGCAGAAGATAGAACAGACTGAGTTTAGATAAGGTTACCTTTATTTTTCCAAGGAGCAGAGAGAGGAGCGTGGACAGCCATATCTGAACTCAAGTTCCCATGGATAGCTTCTATAAGCATATTTAAAGGATCTTTGGGGTGATATGGGCTTCATAGTTAAAGTTCCTCCTAGATAAGAGATTTCCTAAGTTACAGCCTATCTGGAGGCATATAAATGTGGATTGGGCTGGGGTGTTAAGTTCTTTTCAGGAGGGACTTAACAGAGGTAGGATCCTTCAGATATGTAAAACATTCTTCCAGGTCCTTGAGGTGCTATCCTGGGTAAATTTCTGTGTGAAAACAATTTCCCAGGCTCTGAGAGCCATGTCTTCCCTTCACCATATACTTTCCTAAGCACTTGTAATGTCTGTACAAAACAATTCTCTACTGCCATGGAGATTACATTTAAAAGAGAGAAATAATAAATAAGCATCAATCAGCTGATGAGCTGGAAAATGAAGAAGAGATGGGGAATATTAAAAGAACAAATTTTCAGCTCTAAGATGTACTTTCTACTGTGTAAACACCTAAGACACATGAATTTGTCAGATAGGTCTTTCATAGGCATATATTCTAGAATTTTCCAGAAAGTTAGGTTTCTATAGCTATTTTTTCTAGATAGCAGGTTAGTTAGGAAGCCAAGTAGTTAAAATGACCCTCTAATTCATGTGTAAAGAAAATGCACAAAATCAACTTGATATTATTTTATTTTCCTGCCTGAATTGTTACTGAGAGATTATCTTCCTTTGGTCTTCAACCCAGTTTTCAAATATTCAAATGAATTCAAATGAGTATTTCAAATATTCAAATGAGTATTTCAAATGAAAGAGGGATGCCCAAGAGTTCCAGAAACAAATTACTAGGGGTTGCACAGTGAATCAGATGAGGAGATGAAAAAGAGGGAAAATTCAAGATAAATTAACAGACTTGAATACACGATTGTCTAGACTGAAGCTTCTCACTCAGTGTCCTCCAAAAAAAGAGTGGAAAATCTACACCAGGACACAGTATGATGAAATTCTAAAACACTGAAGACCCAGGGGGATTCTTATAAGCTTAGGAAAAGGAAAAAAAATTACTTTACTATAAGGCATCAGGAATCCAAATGGTATTAAAAAGAAATACCTTCAAAATTCTACTCAGCCAAAATCAATTAAAATAGAATCAAAATAGAAAAGTATTACAAAAACTTGAGTTATACAATTACTTAAGAAACATACCTGAGTAAATATTTCACGGAAACAAGAGAGTAACCTAAGAAGACTACTTAGAGCTCAAGCAGCAGGAGACTCAAGCCATGAAGAAAGGAAAGGAATCCTCCAATGTTGGTCAGAGAGGCTGTGTATAGCAGGAGCCGGCGGTTGAGACCTGAATGAAGCAAGCCTCCAAGAGAGCCACGTTCAAGGTGGGGAAAATTGATAGAATTCCTGGTATAATTGGATGTGTTCATGGACTACTAATAGTTCTGACAGTGCTTTCCAGGGAGAATTAATAATGAGTAGCTAAAAAAGGAAACAGGTAATAGGCAAAAAAATTATAATGTCCAGAAAAGACAAAAGCTATCAGTGAGTTACATTTGCATGATAATTATAAATAATGAATGTTGATCTAAAAAACCATATAACTGGATTACAGCAGGTATTCAATAGATGATAACAATAAATAGTAGTATATGTTTTAGGAACACAAAATAAAATAGGAAAAGAAATAACCAAAATGGTTTAAAGTTACTTTCCCTTTGGAATAAGAATATAGTATGCTCTGTAGAGAGGCTACAATTCTTGTCAAGCAGCTTATATTTTTTAGAACATAAAAAGTAAGCATGCAATAACTTGTTTAGTGTGTATGTGCATATACTGTATGTATGTATATATGTGTGTGTATGTGTGTGCATGTGTGTATGTGTGTATATGTGTATATGTTTGTCTATGTGTGTGTTTGTGTATGTGTATATGTGTGTATGTGTTTGTGTGTGTGTGTGTGTTCCTCCTTTAACTGGTCCCATTGATGCTTACAGGAAAGTTGTGAATTGCATCATTTCACCTAGACCTGAAACTGGGCACAGCAGGTCAAGTGTACATAATAATTAGTAACTTTCAACACCTTTTAAATGAAGTCAACCATATAAAGATTGGAATCATATATGAATTTTGCTCTCAAAAATTATCAAGGGCCAAAAGGTGAACAGTGGTTTTTTTTGGGGTTGTTTTTTTTTTGTCCATACTGACTTTTCTCTAAATTTTATTATTCAAGGTCAACATATATTCTGCTTAAATAGTCACTTTTGTCCTAAAAGTGTGATTTTTTTTCCACCTAAAGAAGATGAATCAATTCTCTCTTAGCTTCACTTTTCCTTTGCCATTAATTTAATTGCCAGAGGCCAGGACAACGCATACCCTTCATATGTAGTAGAGGGCTGAGCTGCACACATCAGACCCATTCCATTTCTAATTAGAGCTGACTGACTTTTTCACCCTTCATAAATAAATAAAGATCTGAATGGGAGGCAGGTGAGTATTTTCAAATGCTCTAATACCTGGATTGAAACAAATGTCAAAATTATATTGGCTATGAAGAGTTTTGTCTGAGCAGATCTCCAAATTGCCCGATATATTTTTTTGTCTAGGTATTAACAATTATTAGTCTAGTCAACAGATACTTCTTGAGCAACTTCCGTGTCCAGACAGTGTTAGAAACTAGGAATATATGATAAGTAGCATCTAGACTAGTGCCAATAGAATTCAGTCTAACGAGGGAGATAAGCATGACATGTTCATCCTAAGAATCACCATGGAGCACGTAGGAAGAAGTCATTATAGCTTAGAGAATAAATAAATTATTATAGAAGACAAAATGTTTAAGAACTAAAAGACAAGTGGGAAGTAGAAGGTGAAAATGGGTTTTTGGGAGGGGGGACATTATGTTCAAACTCCTGCAGGCAAATAAAATGGCATTTTAGCAGAAATGTGCAGGTAATTCATTGTGTCTTAAACCCAGAAGGAGGGCAGGATTCAAGTTCCAGCAGAGAGAAGCAGATGCCACATGTAGAAGGGCCTCGGAATTCAGAGCCTTCTCAGATGCTGGTAAGGAACCACCAGATTTGCTTTCCAGAAAAATCACTTGACTAGATCTTAAAAACAGATGATGAGAGGAGACAAAACAAACCAGAGCATTTCCATGTTCCAGGGGGGGGAAAGATGGAGCGCTTTGGAGGGAAGAGCGGTTATGACGCCTGAGCAGAGAAAGATGTGTGCAGTTGCTGAGGAGGGAGCAATAGCTGACTGTGGCTATGGCTTCTGTCATTCCCAGGGACTTATTTAGGTGCTCTCTTTTGTGTGGGGGGGATGGGGATGGATTTAGGGTTCTGGAATATCTAATGTTTCATAGGTAATAGTGTCCTGTCTGGAGTTTTCTGAGCAACAGTTAGACATGGAACCATCCACAGTTATATGTCAATTTAAGCTTCTGGTACCTTGAGGATCAGAGGAGAGGATCAAGGTAAGGAAAGTTACCAATTTCAAGGCACTCATTTTTGAAAGGTGGACAGTTAGTCAAATTCTTTTCAGTAGGTCCCAGTTGTGTTTAAATGCCCCTAACCCCCCCCCCATCAGCATCCCCTCATCACCAGCTCCACCCCCCACCACCACTCCACCACCAGCACCACCACAACAGCAGAATACAAAGACACACCAAAATACTCATATTACTTTCTGGATGTTTCAGAAGGCATTCTGGAACAATGAACTCATTAAACACCTCTTATCTGCCAAGTTCTGGGCTCCAGATATGAATATAATTTTGTCTTCTTTCAAAATGCTCACAGTAAAACAGGGTCCAAAGACAATTAACAAATATTTTGTGCAACAGAATTTAAGTAAGTGAAACAACAAACAGTCAACCAGAGAAAGCTTCCTGAAAGTGGCATTCTTTGAGCTACATCTTTGGGGACACTTAACCAAGGAGGCAAGAGACCGGAAGTCCAGAAGACAGAGTAGGCAAAAGCACAAAAATGTCTTATAAGTTTTATGTTCAAGGAACATCAGGGAGTCTGGGATGCCTGGGAGAAAGCTGGGTTAATAGGTCACATAGTAATTGCTCTGTCTTGCAGGTCATCATAAAGAACAGAGTAAGAAAAACCTCCTGGGATGTTGCAAAATTCCCTATAAAAATGGTAAGAGCCTGAATTAAGACAGCAACAGAAAAAATGGATGCAGTTTTGCAAGAAATAAAAGTGGAAATAGAGAATATAAAGATGGGAATTTTAGATGAATACCATAATTAAAATTGAATGGCAGCCAGGAAAAAATGATTTACATTTATGTTCATTCCAACAACTTTACTCTTATATAAAGTCAGGAATGCTTGGAATGGAATCTGAACTTTTGAAACTGATTATGGTAAGGTCACCGAAGTACATCCTACTACAAGATCTCCCTTAGTCCTACCAGTGATGGGTCAAATTCTATCTAACGAACAAGGATTTTTCCAGGTATCCTGGAAGAGTAACATGCATGATCTTTGTGGGTGGGAAGACCTAGGCTTAAAAATTGGCTCCACTACTAACCACATGATTTTGATTTCAAACAAGTTCAGAACCCAGTGAGATATTGATGGTGATCCTTATAACTTGTGGACTATGAATGAGAAATAAAAGATGGGTATATGTGTACACATAAACTGGATAATACCACACACAGAAAAGACCTTTTTGATTTTTTTAGGGAACTGTCAAAGTAGTGAACCAGCTTCAAGAGTCCCTAACTGAGGAAGAGCCAGCACAAGCCCTGAGCACAGCTTGGAGCCCTTGGCCACAGAGGAAACACTAAAGAAAAGCAATCTGAAATGATGTTGGAAATGATGTAAGTCAAATGAAAAGATCAGCAGAAAGCCTCAGCAATGTAGTGGATCATGAGGAAAAGAGAATACTGGGGCTTGAAGATAAGGTAGAAGAATTGGTGTGCTCATCCAAGGAAAAAGGTAAGGATTTTTAAATTTGAATTGGTGAATACAAAATCTTTAAGGCAGATAAGATGGAAAGATTAACTCTATAAGTTGGAATCACAGAACAAAGAGAACACCATGCCAAGAGAATAGAGAATATATCATTATAATTATAACACAAAATTTCCAAATCTGGGTATAAGAGGCCTACAGAACACCAAATAGACAAGATGAGAAAATAAATTTTTCATGTCAAATAATAGTTAAAACACTAAATGTACAGAACAAAGAAATAGCATTGAGAGCAAGACAGAAAAACTGAGACCCAAAGAAAGCCAAGCCCATCTGAATAACAGCCGACTTCACATGAAAACTTTGCAAGCTAGATGGGCTTGGAATAATGTATTTTATGTCCTGAATGACCACAACTGCCAAGCCAGACAACTTATCCCCATCAAAATTATCAGTCATAATTAAAGAAGAAACCTTTACTTTCCATGATAAAAGTATGCTAAAGGGAGTGAGAACCACTAAGCCAGCTCTGCAGAGGATACTAAAAGAAATACTTCAGAGCAAAGAGAAGGGCAAAGGTATTCAAAAAGCTACAGGATGATTAACTAATGCTAAGACCACTGATAAGCAACTGAAGACTGAAAACATCAACATTATAAAAGGAGCAAAATGACCAGAATCAATACACACCTTTCAATAATAAGCATGAATATTAATGGTTTTAATTCCCCAATCAAAAGACAGGATAGCAGACTGGAGGAGAAAACAGGATCCATCTTTTTGCTATCTCCCAAGAAATATATCTTATAATAAAGACATTTCCTTGAGAAAAGGGATAGGAAAAAATATTTCAAGCAAATGGGAAAAAAGCATCACTATGCTAATATCTGACAAAATAAACTTCAAACCAAAATTAATCAGACTAGAGAAAGAAGGCCACTTGATATTGATTAAGGGAACAATCCATTAAGAGGACATTATAGTTCTAAGCATAAATGCACCAGACATAGGCACACCTAATTTCATAAAACAGATGCTACTAAATATAAAGTCAGATATTAACCCTCACACAATAACAGTGGGTGATTTCATTATACTACTCTCACCAGTGGACATGTCATCTGGACAAAGAAGCAAAGATACATTGCAGTTAAATGACATTGTAGATTAAATGGACCTAGCAGACATTTATAGCCTATGCTATAAATTTATGACCTAAGCACAGTAGAATATACATTCTTCTCAGCAGTTCACAGAACTTTCTCTATAATAGACCACATCTCAAATCTCAAGAAACATAAGAAAATGAAAATCACTTTTTGTATTCTATATGGCCACAATGGAATAGCACTAGAAGGGGAGATAGTCCAAGCCTGTGAAAAATTGATCAGTATGGCAACTCCTGGTCCCAGTCACTGGAATAGCACTAGGGATCAATAACATAACATAAAATCATGGAGATTAAATAGCACACGTTCCATTTGGAATGATGAATGAATCATTGAAAGTCTTAGCTAGAACAATAAGACAAGAAAAGGAACTAAAAGGGATACACATAGAAAATTAAGATGATAAAGTATCCTTATTTGCAGATGATATGAGTCTATACATGAATGAATCTAAAGATTCCACCACAAAACTTGTAGATCTGATAAATAATTTTTGCAAAGTGACAGGATACAAAATTATCATACAAAAAGTATCTTTCTTATATACCAATGGCAAACGCATGGAAAAAAATTAGAGAAGCCATCCCATTCACAATAGAGATTTTTTTTTAAATTACCTTAGAATAAACACAAGGAAGTGAAAGACTTCTACATTGAAAACTTTAAAACATTATGAACAAGTGTTTTGTATTACTCAAAACAAACATCAATAAACACTCCCAGGTTTGTTTCAACTGGTGGATGTTTAAATCACCTTAAAAATTGGGGAGATATCAAGCAGTTACTTCAGTAATATTTGTGCAACAAAAGGAAACCACAATTATTGTATGACATAAGGGAATTAAAGGAGCTTTTCTGGGTCCATAGCTAAAGATTTATTTTTAAAAGATGCCTCTGAAGACCTCATGAAATTAAAAAGCTTTTCTAATAGCAAAAGACCCTGTGAACAGAGAAAACAGGTAACCTATACACTGGGAGAAAATCTATGCCAACCATACATGTGACAGAAGATTAATATCCATAATTTACAAGGAACTCAAAAAACTAAATATTAAGAAATCAACTCAATCAAAAAATGGACTTCAGAACTGAATAGTTATCAAAAGAAGAAATACAAATGGGCTATAAACATCTAAAAATATGTTCTACCCCCTTAGCAATCAGGGAAATACAAATTAGCACTACTCTGAGATTCCATCTCACTCCTGTCAGAATGGCTACCATCAAGAAAACAAATGTCAATAAATGCTGGCAAGGCTCCAAAAAATTAGGAACCCTTCTGCACTGCTGGTGGGAATATAAACTAGTACAGCCATTGTGGAAAGCAGTGTGGAGGTTCCTGAGACAGCTGAAAATACATTTACCATATACGTTTGGCATATATCCAAATGACTCTAGTCACTACCCTAGAGATACTTGCTCTTCCATGTATATTGTGGCTCTATTTACAATAGCTGGGAAATGGAACCAGTCTAGATGTCTCTCAACTGATGAATGGATAATGAAGATGTGGTTCATTTATACAGTGGATGTGGTTCATTTATACAGTGGAAGATGTGGTTCATTTATACAGTGGATGATGGTTAGGTTTTGTTGTCAACTTGATCTTTTTAATTAGCTTGGGTGAGTCTCTGAGGATGTTTATAGGAAGGCAGCCTCTCAGTAGGGGACAGGATATAAGGAAGCTCAGGAGATCTAGAAATGAACATTCCTTCCTGTTCGAGCAGTGCAGAAAGGAAATTCCAGAGACTCAGGAAGCCATTAAGTCTGGGATAGGGTTGTAAGACACCACCCTAAGGCTATATAAAGGGGGAGAAAATCTCACTACTTCCCTGCCTTCCTGCCTCCCTGCCTGCCTGGCTGCTGGTGCTTGTTGTGCATCTCTTCATCGGCATTGAAATGGAGCTTCCTCAGCCTTCCAGCCTGGACTGAAGACCATCGGCTCCCCAGGAAGCCTTTAGGCCTGCCGTGCTGGGTTAGGACTGCTGAGGCATCCAGTCAAGTGGACTGAGCAATGACCAGTTCCTTGACTCGGGTTTGCAAACTGCTATTGTGAGACTGCTATGAGCTAATCCAATAAACCCCCTTTTTGTTTGCTACATTTCATTCTGTTGATTCTGTTCCCCTAGAGAACCCTGACTAATACAATGGAGTACCATTCAGTGGTAAAGAAAAATGAAGTTTGTAGGGAAATGGATGTATCTGGAAAGGATCACACTGAGGTAACCCAGGCCCAGAAAGACAAAGGCCCCATCTTCTCTCTCATATAATGGTACAGCCAATAACCATAGTTGTTACTAGAAAATTTTCAGTGCCAGGAATGGGATACCTTCCAGTGAGTTGCTGGGCAGGGAAAGGTTCCTAAGGCCTCCAAAACATTATAGGCCATTCCAAGTCTCTTGGTTACCTACCAAAATGAGATGGTAAGACCCTGTTGTTGAAGACTCCACATACTTGGGCTGCAGGTCACTAAGAAATTAAGCTGGAGCAGAGCTGGAAACCTTCTCAGTTAATCAGCTGAAAGAAAGCTGGAAAAAAGCTATGGCTGCATGCAGCACTATCAGCACTTTTGGAGAGAGAAGTCATCAACGGTGGTGAACAGCAGTGGACCTTGCAAGCCATAAGCTTGGCCAACCAGGTCAAATGTACCAACTGGAGCAATAGTGGCACATCTGTTGTGGGGGAAAGCAATTGCTCTCTAATTGGACTCCCTAGGAGGTAATCCATGCCTGGTACTGAAGACCTAGTCAGAAGCCTATAAAAGTTGAGGTCATGAACCCTAGGAGAGTAAAACCTGCTGTTGTCTGGCTAAATACATATACTAATCCCACCAAACTGCTTTATCAGAACTTTTAAAAATGAGTGTACCCATATAATAATGCTACTCTCACTTTTGGCTAGAGAAGCTTCTCTTTCAGATGGCGGTGACCACAGGGATAATTCAACTATGATATGATATGATACGATATGATATGATATGATATGATATGATATGATATGATATGATACACTATGGTGTATCATAGTGATGAGACGAAATGACAGTGGAGCGTTCAGCACTGGGAAAAATCTATTACACTTCCCGAGGCTCAGGGTCTATTGCAGAAGAGGTGGTGGAAAGATTGTAAGGGCCAAAGGAAAGGTAGGCCTGCTTACAACACAAACTTCCAGACACAAAATGGCCTTGATATTCATGACCTCACAGTGCCTGATAATAACTACACAGAATGGGAGGAAAAGATGATGACACTAAAACCAAACAGAGACTAATTGAGAGGGGGAAGAGATATGAGGGAGGGTGGGGAGGGAATCATAATGGCTTGTGGAAGCTATTAATAAAAAGGTTTTTTAAAGGAGGATAAAAAGAAAACAATTGAAAATAAATGATGAAAAATGCCCCTGAAAATATCATTCCAAATCACCGATAGACAACATAAATGTAATTACATTTCAATTATTTTTGTTTTGTAAGCTGGGATACAGAGATTTAAGTGTTATTCATTCTGGCATTTTCAAAAACCATTTGTTTTAGTTGATTCTTTCCTCCCTCCTCTCCACAACCCTGTCTCCCCACCTCCCCTCCCCCTTCTGTTTACATGTCACATGTGTCCTTTGCCCTTGCCACCCACCCCTCTCCCTACTCATCTCTTTATACTTGCTCTTAGTTACCAATCTATGTTTATTGGTCTTACCCATATTTGCCTCCTAGACATATATACATATGTGAGCTAGGATCTGCATAGAACATGCAGTTTTGGTCTTTCTAAGTTTGGGTCCATCCATCTTCCTAATAAATTTCATAATTTCATTTTTCTGCAATGCTGTGTAGAATTTCAATCAGTATATGTACCACATTTTCATTATCCATTCAACTGTCAGTGGCCATCAAGGCTGATTCCAATTCTTAGCTATTTTCAATAGAGCAGCAATAAACTTGGACATGCAAATATCTCGTCAATAGTGTGTAGTCCTTAGGCTATAGACCCAGAAGTGGTATTGGTGGGTCATATGATATATCTAATGTAATGTTTTGAGATACCTTCATACTGATTTCCATAGTGGCTGTAGTAGTTTTCACTACCACGAGCTATGAATAAGAGTTCCTCTTTTCACAGCTTGCCAGCATTTGTTGTGAGTTTTCTTGGTCATAGACATTCTGCTTGAGGTAAGATGGTATCTCAGAGTGGTTTTAAATTTTCAGTTGTCTACAAATAGTATCAATTGCCTGTCCCATGACCTACATGCATAGAACTCTTAGTCCTTTACCTTTCCCAAGAATTTAATCCCATCCCCTTATTAGGATTCTGAAAAGTCTGCATGCTGAAAATACATATATGCAAACATAATTCCATACATGCATGCATACATTCTTCTATACATGCACACATACAAGTGTCCATACATACACACAGACTTGCATATACTAATCAAGCATCCTTCAAAGACCAGAAACAACATGCCACCTTTGCTGCTAACATCAGCTCTTCTCCTCCTCCCAGGCTTTGTATTCTTCCTGTCTTTCAGCACTGGAACTACTGTTTACCCTGGAGCTGACATTTCCACATCATCCCACCAGGTGTCTACAGTCCTCTCTCCCACGACACTCCTATAACAGATGGTGCAAATGGCCTGGCATGGATCTTCTGAGTCATTGAAAAAACAAAAGCATCAGACTGCTGACTAGCTTGACAGAGACAGAAAGACAGCAAGAGTGAGAGAGATAGAGAGAGAGAGAGAGAGATTGCTGAAAAGGCCATTATCTGCCACATTATTTGTTAAGCTGTGTAGACTCTGGATTTCATTAAGCTAAAAGATGATTAGTAATTGGTTTAACCATATGAACTAGAAGCTTTCAAAGAACTGACCTGTTTGCAAAAACAGCTATAGGTTGCAGGAACTTGTCCATACAGAACAAAAGGTAAACAATGGGAAGTCAAAGTAAAATTATAGCAAATGCAAAGATTTAAAAATTAATTTATTACATGGGGACAATAAAAGTGGTTATAAACATTTTTAATACTTTTCTCAAATGTCTAGTCCAAAACTGATTATTAGTCTAGGAAATTAAAGAGTATTTTCCAAAAGCATTTCATAAGCTGTTTATTTTGTACAATGTATTTCCTACCTTTTGACCACTGGGATAATGATATTTTGAAATTTAATAGAATTCTACTACAAAAACTTTACTATTATTAGTTATTAATATTATCACTATCAAGAGATATTTGCATGCCCGTGTTTATTTGAAAATAGCTAAGAATTGGAATCAGCCTTGATGTCCATTGGCAAATGAATGGATAATGAAAATGTGGTACATATTCTGAATGAAATTATATACCACATTACAGAAAATGAAATTATGGAATTTACAGGAAAATGGATGGATCTGGAGAGAATAATTTAAAAATCCTCTTACCTCAACGTCCTTGACTACGCTTATACTTTACTGTGCCATGGGTATTTCCATAGCAACACTCTGTTATTCCTGAAAAAACTGGTTAATCTTTGAAACATCTCCACAATTATAATTTAGATTGACAGTTAATGTTAGAATTGACAATTCCCTCTACGCAGAGAGAGAAATAGAAGGACAGAGAGAGTCAAATGGCCAAGTATTTTTTCCATGAAGTCAGAGCCTCAGAATTAGCCATTCCGTCCTCCATCACTTTTATTATTGCTTATTGTTGGTCATTTTGAGATCTGAGATCCCAAGCCCTTCCAGAAGGATCTCTGAGGCATTCCTAAGAAGGATAAGTGATATTGTCTTTAAATCCTATACAGTAGAGCTTATACTCTCTACCACAGAGGTTTGAGGTGATTCATAGTGCTGGGACAATAAGGATGCAGTGTTTACCACTAGTCCTATGGCTCCCCCTGTACTAGTAGACTACTGATTTGAGGCCCTAGTTCTCCTAAATGGGTGCTAGCTAGCCATTTTCCTGGGCAGTCTGGATTCAACAACCCATATCCTATATGCAGGCTAATGATGGGTTTTCTATATCTAAAGTGTCCAATATACTAACGCTTAAAACTTGAGAAAAAGAAAATCTTAAAAGCAGCTAACATGAACACACACACACACACACACACACACACACACACACACACTCACATACTTGCACTATGTAAAAAGAAACAAAAATAATCACAGAATTCTTATCAGAAATAATCCAAGAGAGAAAACAATGTAGCAACATCTTTAAGTGCTGAAAGAATGAAAACCATCCAGTTCTAAAAACAAAGATGAAAAATACCGACTGTACCTTGCACTTCTGCAAGGATGCCTATCCAGCCTGGTAAATCAGACTGACACCACCCTTGTTACTGAGCTCTAGAAAGTTCCCCAAGGATAAACGATTCAAAGTGACATGTGATATCTTCTTCAATTTGCCTTTTAAAAAAATCCTCCTACCTCAATGTCCTGGACTATTGCTTATACTTTACTGTATCATATGTATTTCTGTAGCAATGCTCTGTTATTCCTGAATAAACAGATTAATATTTGAAGAGCTCTCCACAACAAAAACCAACAATGAATAAAGTTAATTTTTTTAAAAAAATATTTAATTTAATAATTAAATTATATTTAATTTAATTCAAAGGAAGGCAGAAAAGAAGTCAAGAGGCATAAATAGTATGTGGGAATAGCAAGAAGATATATACTTATACTTATGTGACAAATAATCCTATTAAATATAAGTGGTCTAAATACTTCCAATTAAAGGCCAGAGACAGTGGGATAGATTTAACAAATAAAACCTAATTTTGCATGAAACAAGAAAGGCATTTAAACATAAAAACAAAGACAAGTTTTAAAACGAACTTTAAAATGCTGACACAAGGAAAAACAAAGTTAGTGTGGCTATATTAAATCAAAGATGATTTCAAGACCTAAAGACACCACTAGTGATTTTAAAAGTTCTTGTAATAAAAGAAATAGTTCATCAAGGCACCACTAAACATGATACGTTGATAAAAACATGGACCAGAAGCAGGAGGACTGCAAGAATCCATAAAAGGGTAATTAGAGGATTTAAATACATCTCTCTCAATAACTGATAAAAAAGTATACAGAAAGTCAGTGATGTTACATGAGGCTCACCACCACCAGCAAACTTGAATAGATTTTTGAAAATAATTAATTTATATATTTATTTATTTATTTGAGAGAGACAGAGAAAAAGGGAGAGAGAGAAAATGGGTGTGCCAGTGCCTCCTGCCACTGAAAATGAACACCAGACACATGCACCACTTTGTGCATCTGGCTTTAAGTGGGCACTGGGAAACTGAACCTGGATTGTCAGGCTTTGCAAGCAGCTGCTGAGCCATCTCTCCAGCCCCTTAATTGATTTTTATAGGACACTCTGCCCAATGACAGAAGAATGCACATGATTTTTAAGGGCACAGAATAATTTTCCAAGACAAACCACATTCTGGTCCATAAAAGAAACCTCAATATGTTCATGGTAAAAATGTATTCTCTGATCACAGAATAATTGACTAAGAAATCAATAGCCAGAAATCATATAGGAAATACCTAACCATGCATTAGGAAATGAAGAGACACACTTCTGAACAGCCCAAAGATCTTTTAAAAACAATCAAGAGAAATCAAAGTGGATTTTCAGTGGAATGAAGATCGGAACAATATGCTGCCTCAGGATTTGTGGGATGCCACCAAAGCAGTATTTCTGTGGAAATTTACCACAGTAAATACATGCATTATATATGCATTATATACAAAGTGTATAGAATACAATATTAACACAGTTTCAACTTTCAGTCCATTAGGTTTGGAAAGGGAGAAGTTTTTGGTCTTGGGAAAATACTATTAAGAGACTGAAAAGATGAGCAAGCCTCAGACCCAGAGAAAGTATTTTCAAGCTCTTTACTAAACAAAGGACTTGTAATAGAATAAATTGATAACTGAAAACTCAATAAAAAAGCAACCCATTTTTCAGATAGTTGGCATTTGACTAGACACTTTTCCAGAGATGAGGCATTGATAATGAATGAGCTTGTGAAAAGACACCCTACATCATTGGAAACTAGGAAAATAAAAAACTGTAATGAGACACTCTATTCATTAACAGAGTGACTCAGTTAGATACTGAGAACAGCAAGTGCAGGAAAAGATGCATGCATAAGAGCTACAATTTTTGCATATAGTCAGCAGAAATGTAAAGTTGTGTAATCACCTCAGAAAGTGACTTTTTAAATTTCATAGAAAGCTAATCATACATCAATCACATGACCTAGACAGTCCATTCTTAGGTCCTAGAGCAAGGAAGGCATGAATGTTTAAAGCAACTTAGACAGTATATATAGCCCAGCATACTAACCAACAGATGAATCAATAAATAAACTATGGTCTATCTACACGATGTTGTTGCATTCATCAGATAAAAGTGGAGAAGAACTGAGTAGTACAACAATGGATGAATTGCAAAAGAACTATACTGAGTTAAAGAAGACCTACATGAAGAGCATATCCTATATGAGTTCACTTACAAAAACTCTATGATGGCAAAAACATGTCAGGGGTTGCCTAGCAGTACAGCAGAAGGTGGGGATGGTGAGAAAGAAGTTCTGGGGGTGAAAGAAACAAAATTACCTTGATTTTAATGCTGCCTTCATGGACACACACATGTGCCAAGACTAATAAAATTGTGCATTTAAATGGATGTCAAAAATACAGAAAATGATTCCAAGTTCTAATGTAGAAAGATTAAAGTTTAGACTATCACAGAAGAGTCTTCTCGGGGTCTGCAGAGGATGTGAGGGCTGTGTTCAACTTCCTTCTTATTTAACCAAGTCAGCAGCCCCAGCTCCTCCACACTAGCCCTCAACCAACTGCTAGCAACACATTACTGAACTGCCCACCCAGCCTGCGTGGCTCCTTGTAACAGTCAGCATTAAACTGGAAAATATTTAAAGGTGACTTTTCTAAGTTCAACAGGATCAGAA
>PVHP010036489.1:0-17841 GCA_004024765.1 Zapus hudsonius | reverse complement strand
TCACCGCTTCTCCTAAGTGGGGTGCCCTGTCAGAATCTACTGGACAAGTTACCCTGAAAGTTCATCCATGCCCTCTCTTGTCTCCACCTCACTTTTCATTAATTTACCTTGTCTAATTATTCTTCTGTATATAGTTGTAGCCCAGCTTGTACAGTTGAGCAATTTCCCTGTGCTAAGTAGAGATAAGCTCCTTGGAAAGTCCTTCCTGTTAATATTTGCCAAAACAAACAACATTTTCCCTCGGAATCCTAGCTACCATGTGTTTGTTGGATTAGCTGGCTATTCCCCGAGCCCTTCAAATCCATGATTGGAAAGTTTAGAACTTTCAAAAAGGAAAATATTTGTCTTAGATTTTAATTGTCACAAACAATGAGGAGAGGGCTCAGAGTTAGCCCTCTGGGAAGAGGACAGAGGTAGATGACAGAGGGTGCTGGCAGGTGACTTTGCTCCCTGGCAGATCTCTGGCCTGGAGCTGAGGAGGGAATCATCATTACTCTCTTTGCAAGGGCTCTTCGTAGAGGTCATGTGCTTTGGGGAATAATATGGAGTTTTGCACTGCATCAATAAGTTCTAGGGGTTTGTGATAATCTAATCAGTTCACCAGGAAGAGAAAACAAATTGTTCTCTAAAAGTAGTGAAGGTCTACCAACCAGTGTCTCTAACATCAGAAATTTGCATGTAAAATATCTACTTGCAACAGTTACTAAGAATTTTCCCAGAATCAGCTTTATTTGTTCTCAAACATTTATTTTCAAGTTTTGATGAATCTGATTGCCATGAACAATGACAGTATCTCTGTCAATGAACAGCAACTGGCTAAGAGATTTATCATTTAGTGGACATGGGTAAAATGAGTCCCAAGCACTAGTGCACCATGGGTAGATCTGGGAATGTGATTTAAATTAAAATGCCATCACTCTATTCATGCAAAATTTCTCCTAACACCATTTGTTTAGCAAAACTGAGACATTAGAATCACATCAATTACGTTTTGAATGTTTGTGTTCTCTCAAAGATTTGTATGTTGGATCTTAAATCTCTATTGTGAAGGTGGGGCGTGCGGAAAAAATGGCTTACAAGAGGATTTGGAGACCAGAACATTTTTCTATCTGCCAGACACAATCCATTATATATAAAAAGTTCATCACAATTCAAAAAGCTGAGTAATAGGTAACGCAATTTTAAAAGCAAGCAAAGGACGCAAATAGAAATTTTTCCAAAGACTCCTATAAATGGCCATTGGGTACATATAACAAACATCACTAATCATCAGAAAGTGAAAGCCACAGCGTGTGACACAACACTACACCTCTTCAGATGGCTAACATATCAATTATATCTGGCACTGGGGAGGATATGGAGAAAACAGAAACTTTGTGTGCTATTTTTAAGAATGCAAGTTAGAGCGATTACTATCACTATAGAAAAGCTTTGATGTTCCTGAAAATAACGATAAAAAAGAACTACCTTATGAATAAGCAGTTCTTCTGTTTATGTACCCAAACAATATGAATAAGCATCTCCTAGAATTAGTGATGCTCCTACGTATTGCTTACTCATAATATCCATGATAAGAAAACAAACCAAGTGCCCATAAACAGGTTAATTCACAAATTAATCATATATAATATTCCATATTTTTCATGTTACAATATTTATACATTATGTACTTCATATATAATGGAATATTGGATACACAAGAATTCAATACATATATCATGGAATATTATTCAAACTTACAGAAAGAAAGAGGTCCTCTCATTTGTAACAGCCAAAACTAGAGGACATAGTTCTAGCTAAACAAAAGGGGATATAGACAAAATTAGCAATGATTATCTAATCTCTCATGTGTGTAGACTCTGAAGGGAATATGATACAATGCAGAGAAACAGAAAAGAGAAAATGGTAGTTGCTAGGGGGTGTTTCAGTGAGTGAATGCAGAGGGTATGAAGTGCACCTGAGGGTATGTAGGATGAATAAATCACAACTTCTAACACACAACATGGGATGTATAGCATTACTTATGACATACTTTAAATTTGCTAAATGATATATTTGGTGTCTTTATCCCATGAAAAGAAAAAAAAGGTAGCTGTGAAATGAGGAGACTACATACATGCATGAAAACATTTACATCTTAAATATGTACAATAAAATATATCAAAAAGTGGAAGATCATTTTCTTCAAAATTACCCTCTCTCAGAAGACTGTAACTTGTTCGCACTATGTCCATTCTGATAACTGTGCAAAGGCTGTTACAGGAAGTTTGATTTTGAAGGTTTCTAATAAATTGAGTTTCCTCTAATGCTAACCAAAATAGTTGCAATCTTAGATGAAATATTTCTGATATGAAGATTCCTGAAGAAAAACTAATAACATTTCTCTGTACCAGCAAGATATAATATACATGAATCCCACTCCTAAATAATCAAAATTGATTTTATAAATGTATACTAGAAAGAGGCCAACAAACACATAAAAAGTCGAAGAACATAATGATGAAACTTTATCCAAGAAAATGTACTTAATTATTCATAATGCTATATCATATTTTGTATGCAAAGACAAAGTGTTAATTTTGTACATACTTTAAAATAATCATGTTGATATCATACCAAAGGAAATTTCATTAAATTCTATTTAAATTGATTGAACTTAAAGTATCATACAGGGAAAGATATGTGAGAGAACAACCAAAATTATTTTAAGACAATATTATGATATATATACATAATTTGCTCTACTGTATAGAAAATACATTTTATACATTGTAAAATGTATATATACATTATAAATTTATATATGCATTAGATATTTTATAATATATATATATATATATATATATATATATATTTATATTTATATTTATATTTATATTTATATTTATATAAAATAAAAAATATATACTATATAGTATACTATATAGTATTGTACTCCATGTTTATCTATATATATATATAAAATTGAGAATATTTAGGGATGACTTTGCTATGAAAATATGTAAATATATTAATGAAAAAGAATAGAAAATTAAGTGTCTTATGTATATACTTATGAATTAATTTTGTGACACCTTCAGGCTTGCAAGGAAGTAAAGAGTTTCAATGGGGTGAGAAAGTGGCGCAGTAAAGGTGCTTGCTTACCAAGCCTGCCAGTCGAGATTCAATCCCCTAATATCCATGGAAAGCCAGATGTACAAAGTTCTGCATGTGTCTACAGTCCCCATCACTATTCCAAGAAAGCAGGGGACACCCTTATACAACATTGATGGATGGCCTGAAAATGCAGAAAGCACTGCTATATGGCACAGACCAGCAAGACAAGAAGTGCTCATCTGTGCAATAGTGACACTCAACCTGGGGCAGGCATAATCAACAGCTGGCTAATTGGCTAAGAGATCTGTTCAGTGGCCAGGAACCCTTAGCTGAAATTAGGATCCAAAGCAACTTCATATGGAGACCTAGAACCTGATCTCCATGGGGAAGCCCCCACTAACCATAGGCCTACAGAAAGGCCACACCACTAAAATCTCACCCAATTAACAATGTTTGTCCCATTTAATTTATACTGATCTCACTCTCCATTGAAGATTCTGTTTGTATTTTTTTCGGAAAGCAACAAGAACCATGGACAACCTAATTTCACCATCAGGACCTGAGATGGTGGGGGACCCCCAAGCAGGAGAGGAACCACCCCTAACTCACCATCTGGAGCCCTATTGAAACCTTGAGGGTAGTGGTGTGATGAGTAAGAGTCACCTCCATAGCAAGTCAGAGAACCGTTGGAAGGATAACGAAGACAGACACCGAGGATGCCCAACACAGTCCAAAGCAGAAATCCAGAGACTCCTAAGAGCTTAACAATAAAGCAGACTTAAAATTCACTGACCAAAATTCAGGGAAAATTGCCAAAGAGGTGGCGGAAAGATTGTAAGAGAATGTCTTACAATATCCAGAGACATTGCCCCCTCAATAACAACACAAACACACACACACACACACACACACACACACACACACACACACACACAATTCATAACCCTCCATCCCAAGGACAATTCCAGCAATCCCACTGAGGAGGGCCCTTAGTGGGCTGGGGCCAGGGAGGAGGAAAATAGAGGTACCAACAAAAGACTTGTCCATACTGGGTGTTTACTTATTAACAATAAATAAATTATTTAAAAAGTGTCAAGCTTGAAAAAAGTCTTGGGATATCCATTCATATTCTCTTTCTTTCTTTCTCTCTTTCTCTCTCTCTCTCTCTTTCTTTCTTTCTTTCTTTCTTTCTTTCTTTCTTTCTTTCTCTCCCTCTCTCTTATGCATGCACACATGTGTGCAGATAATCAGGAAAAACATTTTTAAAAAGAGTTCTAGTAGCAGATATGGTGAGATTTGGATAAAAATTATATGCCTATAAAAACACATTTCCTGAGCCAGGATGCATGAGAGTTCAAGACCAGCTGCATAGTGAGACTCCTTCAAAAAAAAAAAAAAAAACAACACTCTACTGCAATAAAAATTTAAAACTGTGACCCAAGTATTTAAAATAGTAGGGCATGTTAATGATATTTGTTGGATAATGCTTTCCCACAAAAGATGCAGTAAACATAGCAACACCAACTGAAACTATTTAAAATCAAAAATTGGATATGCTGGAAGTTTTTTCCTATGCAAAATATTTGAGTGGCGTCCAAAGAAAACATGTAATCTAAGCAAAATACAGACTCGTCTTGAAATACAAACGTGAGCTAGATGGAGAGGAGGGATGAGTACCAGGCTGAGGACAGTGAGGTTTCATCCTCAGCAACTGAAAACCATAAAAGGCTTTTGACCAGGAAAGTAAATGATCAAAGATGCCTTTTAAAGTGGAATGTGTTCAGTCATACAAAGGATTAATTTGAGCTGCAGTGCCAGGCCAGGTGGGGAATAGAGAGCTGTGCCCACAGCTACTCAGTTTGGAGACATGATCAGTTACAAGGTAGTTATAATTTCCCGGCAGGAAAGAGCGAGTGAGGGCTACTTTAGAGATCCCGAAAGTGAAAAATCCCGTTTGAGGATTTGAGAATCACAGAAAAGGTATAAGACTAGTAATTATTGAATGCCAATATTTATTACAGATTCTCATCAGCTCATGGGCCTCTCCAATACCACAGCCATGCCTGCTTTAACTTTGGATGTTTTACTTGTCTTGTATGGAACTCAGCTGAGGTGAAGCCACCCTGGTAGAGTCTGTCACTGCCTAAGACGGAAATGTCTATGGGCGGCAGCACATGCAAGAAAGGATTCACTAGGCAACAGAGTTTCTCAGACTCTGAACATTAACAAACCCTGTCTTCAGTCCTTTTTGCAGGCCCTTGGCTCAATCTTGGGAGGTGTCCTTCAAGCATGATCTATTTTGCTGGGTAAAAGTGTTTTTTGTTTTTTGTTTTTTTTTTTTTACTTGTCTTACTTTTTTTTATTTTTTGAGCCTTAGTTCACAGGCCATGCAGTACTAATGTGATCAAGCAGTTTACGCTGGAAATATGATGGCTGTGTTTACACCCAAAGCTGGTATCTGGGTAGCTAAGATCAGTAAGGAGTGTCATGTACTCACGCGACTCTCCCTCCATGTCTTGAGTCAATTCCTCCGGCTGGCAGGACTTTTTCACATGCGATTCCTGAAAGAATGAAGACTTTCTATGAAGTTACCCTTGGAAGGGGACAAAATGAAAGCTATATAAACCAGGCTTCTGGACTCCTCTCCTGGACTTCCCCGTGCGCTTCTTCTCTTTGCTCACCTCTTCCGAACTCTCTCTCACAACTAATCTATAAGTGCTAATGTAAAACTTTGCTGGGGGCTGGGTAGATATAGCTCCATCATTTAAAGCAAATACGGGGATCTGACTTCAATTCCCGGAAACCACAGTTAAAAATCCAGGCTTGTATCTTGTAGCAGGCAGTTGTAGCTGTGACACTGGGGGGAGGGGTAGAAACCCAGGGCTCACTGGCCATCCAGTCCAGCCTAATTGGTAAGCTCTAGGCCAATGAGGGTCCCTGTTTCAAAACAACAAGAAAGAAAGGGGGGAAAGGTGAATGGCATTCCTGAGGAACACCACTCATGATTATCCTTTGGCATACACACACATATGCATGCACACATGCACACATATACACACATATGCATGCATACATACATGCACACATACACATGCCCACAAGCCCATATATACATACGTATACACATATACACATACATACTCACACATACATATACACACATAAACTCACGCATACATATACACATATATGCACACAGATACCCACATATACATATATACACACATGCACATATATACACACATATACTCATACATATGCATAAATACACATACATATACACACATACATGCACACATATACATACATTTACACATATACACACAATATACTCACACATACACATAAATAAATATACATATGCACACATATACATACACACATACACACATGAATACACATAAACACCCTTATGCATATGCACATATATACATATATATATACATACACATACCCATAAACATACATACACAAACACATGCAACCCCCCACATATACAAAAAAACTAAATAAAACTTTAAAACATTAAAGAAAAAAAAAACCTTTGCTGAATCCTGTGATTCTTTTCAGCAAATGTCTAAGGCTGAGTGTCTTGGGAACCTCTGACACAGAGTAGTTGCTCTGATGAAGACTTCCCTGAAAGATACTAGTTTTGTTTTCTAATATGGCTAGTCAAGAAAGTTAAAGGGAATTGAGGAAAGAACAGAGTGGAAATTTTTTAAAAAGAAAAGAGGATGGATGGTTGAAGTGATCAATGATGACAGATAGATTGAGATAGATAATGATGACAGATAGGTGATAGATAGATAGATAGATAGATAGATAGATAGATAGATAGATAGATAGATAGATAGATAGATGATAGATAGATAGATGATAAATGGATAGATAGATGATAGATAGGTAAGATAGATAGATAAGATAGATAGATAGATAGATAGATAGATAGATAGATAGATAGATAGATAGATAGATAGATGATAGATAGATAGATGATGGGTGGATGGATGATAGATAGATGATAGATAGATAGGTGATGCATGAATTGATGATTTAGACAGGTAGATGGCAGATTTATAATAAAGTAAATAGATAATAAGAGGGCAGGGAGAGAATGTTCAAGGTAGATGAATGGAATTAGGGGCTTGGATTGGAATATTTGAAAATCAATGATAACCATGAAGAAGAAAACAGTTTCAGTAAAATAATGAAAACAACCTTCAAAGGATTTATGAATCAATAGTTTGCAACATTGTACATTTACACTCTGTACAACCTAGGCGGACAAAGGAGGGAGCTCAGAGTTGGAATGAGAATGGAGATGTTCTATTAATTTTGCAAGCAGCAAGGTGGTAACAGGATGTACCTACTCAAGCACAAGCTGCAGGTCAGTTTCTGTTCTGCCATGTATGTCTCTGTGACGTGTTTGTACAACTTCTCTGGTCCCCTGTTATTTCATTTGTATTGGTAACAAATAGTCTTATTTGTATTCTTCTGTGGGGCTATTGTGAATACAAAATCATAATTTATCTGTGATGTTTTAAAATCTACGTGACTAGATATTTATATTATTTTTCTTCTACCTTAGCAATAAATAGACACTATAATTAAATGATTAAAAGAAGCTAAAATAACACCATTCTTTCTAATTTTAATGAATATTTAATGAACATATATAATGTATAGATAATGTATCATAGTATCCAGTTCTCTACCACTGTAAGGATTTATGGCTACTGAAGTTGAACTACTGTTGATCCTTTTCATCTTGAGTTATATTAACAAATAAAAAGCTATTTCAATTGATGTGGCCATCCACTGCCAGTATAGCCTCTACAGAGCTCCTGTTAAAGATCTAGTTAAGACCCTCAATACCAAATAAAGATTAATTTTAAATTATTACTTGATAAGAAATTGGAAATATGTTTTCGCTTGAGTTTTTCACAAAAATCTGAACTCTGTCATTAAAAATAATTGTGATGTGCAGGCAGTTTAAAAACAAATAACCTACCTGTTTGAAATATTTGGTTAAGATGAAAGAAACAGCTGAACTAGCTTACAGTAGAATTTTAGGTTTCGGTTATTTCCAAGGATTTTCTTATAGCTCCATGAAAAATTTCACCTCTGAAATGTCAATCCCCAAAACAAGAGCTCTGTAACCTCCACAGCTGTGGAGATGATTCCAGCCAACGGAGATGACATGATGTCAGGATGCATCACGTGAACTCAGAGAAAACACTCCACCCTCAAAAAGGTTGTTCAGAAGCAGCTTCATAAAACAAATTGGCCCATCTCAAATTAGCCTTAATTGTGGAAAACATCTCTTTAATCTGCAAAACGGCTTTCAAATCTCTTGTCTTCAAACTGTCATGTTGTTTTTGGGCCAGGAGAACTTGGCTGAGTACTAGGCTATCCATGGTCCCCTGCCACAAGGACTGATCCAGATGGCCCATGGAGGAGGATATCCAGCTGATTGGGGATGGAGAAGGGGCATTGGGGAATCGGGGATAACAACTCATTGTTGGCCCACTAAATAATGTAACTCATTATGGACAATAAATATATATTTTAAAAAAGAGGAGTGAGCCTGCCAAGATATCACAGTAAACGGGATTACGCCTCCAGCACCACACTGAAGTCCATGCTGTAGATCAGACCCAGAGCTTCCAGTGAAACTCCTCATACAGTCTGGAAGATGAGTGGCCCATGAAGGAACAAGAGTTAAAGGCATGTGGTCATAACAAAGACAGCATAGCTGCTGATATGCATGGTTTCAGAGTTAGTTATAGTCTGGGAACAAATGCATGTCACAGCATATTTCTTTGGGTGAATACAGGTTGCAAAAATTGCTTTCTTCATGAGAAAGATTGAGAACTTTGAAAGTGTATTTCTCCATCTTCAAAGGTAAAGTCGGAAACCAAATCTGAAAACGCCTGGCTTTGTAATATAAAGAGATGACTGCACTGTAACCTTAATGACCAGTTACTCAACAATTGGTGCATAGATTCAATTTTCCTAATGCACAAGTGTATGATTCATAGATTTGGCTCTGAATGTCAAAAGTGATTCACTTCAGAATGGTTTTTATTTATAAAGAAAACAGTATTCTGGCCATCTAAGATAATCTTAAATGCTGTCTTTACATGCAAAGAGAGCTGAAAATACATTGTAAGAACATTTCATATTAGAAAGGGAGTGTAGATTGACTTTAAAATTGTTTATTGACCCCTGCTAATGACATATGTGTAGTTAAATAACTACTGTTGGAGGTGGTATTTGTCGTGTTGGGATTCATTCCGGGCCCTTGAACAAACTAAGCATGTGTTCTACCACTGAGCTAAATTCCTAGACCAAGAATTTCTGGTGTGTTTTTTTAAGAATAATATTGGGATAAATATATTTGGAGGGTCTGTCAATTAAACACATACTTGAATTATCATTTGAAGATATGGATTTATTTAAATTTCATAGAGTCCCAAAGTCTCCAGTCAACTGATAAAGACATGAACATCTAAATCATGCTTTCACAATTAGGACACATTATTTCTGATATAATACTCACTAGATCTCTAAATATTACCTCTCAGTTTATGAATAATCTCTATGTTCCTGTCAAAATCTGAATTACTGTGTGTATAAGGGAAAAAAATAACTAGAGTACACAGAGATGATTGGATTTTGAAATCTGTAATTATCTTTCCCTTCTCTATTCAGACCACACTCTGGCAGAGCCAGTATGCTGAAAAACTTATTATTTGCTCATTGTTTCTCAATTAAATCACACTAACCTTTTCTTTCCCAGATAATTCTGGAAGATATTAAAAGTTGGCACCCAAGTATTGCATTCAAGTATCAGTGAAAAATATAATTAAGAGATAAAGGGAAGGAAGTATGGTCAACAGGAGAGCACTGAGGATATTTAGAGCACTATAAATATTCTGAATGTTACCATAATAGTGATGATATTATTATAATATATTCACTAATATAGTACATATTTACTAATAGTCAAAACTCAATTTAAAGCTATACTATAAAGCCATAGTAACAAACCAGCATGGTGCTGACATAAAAACAGACATATAGTTCAATGGAACAGAATTGAAGACTTAGTTCTTAGTTCAAGTAACTACAGCTACTGGATCTTTGACAAAAGTGCCAACAACATACACTGGAGAAAAGACAGCACCTTCAACAAATGGTGCTGGACAAATTGTGTAACCACGTGTATAGAAATGAAGCTATACCCACTCCTCTCATCCTGCACAAAAAATCATCTCTAAATGGATTAAATACCTCAATATAAGACCTGAAACTCTTAAATGCCTGGGAGACATAATAAGGGGGAACTCTCTGTGATATAGGAGTAGGGAAAACTTTCCTACACAATCCCCCAACAGCCCAAGAAAGTAAACAATCACTCAACAGTGGGATCTCATGAAGCTTAAAAGCTTTTGTATAGACAAAAAAGCCACAAACAAAGCCAGCAGACTAATGGTCTGCTTACCAACACAGCTTCCTAGCACTGGAGACTGATAAGAATCAATACCACTGCCTCTAACACGCACTATGATATTATGTCGGCTGCCATGAGTTCACTACCCGTGAACACCTGAGCAGGTGCCTTTAGAAACTACAAGTCTAGAAAATGATGGGCAGAGTAGTGGTCAGCAAAGAAGTCATAAATATCGCAGAGACACAGGCCTAATTTAACGGAATCCAGTAAATAGCTCAGAAGCTCATTTCCTGTGCTACAGCATTTCCTCCAGGGCAGATAATAAACAAGGGAAACCAACCTTGTTGTTATCCGGCAGTGTCCCAGGAAAAGATAATTTCCAGTCCTTTGTTGGGAGTTGCCAATTCTGTATGAAGCTGTTTACTTACTGCTTGCCCTTACCTCATCCATGACACAGCAGAGTAAATGTCCCTGTGATCAGCAGCCGCTTTCTGATTATCTATAGAATCATTTCAACATGATGTAAAGATTTTGAATTTAGAATTAGGAAAGGGATTTTGTTTCATAGCTATACAAGCATTATACTATTTTATTAACGAGATTAACAATATTTACAGAAATAAGTGCTATTTTATATTTCTTATTCTTGGGGTAAATAGTAATGAATCCATGCTGTAGAGTAAAACAAGCTATACAAAAATATTTTATGCATGAGTCAGGCTCCATTGCCTAAAATCAAATTCATTCAACCACTAGGGATAATGTAGGAGACATAGGAATATGACCAATGTGTGAGAGCCTTAAAGCAGTTGAAAAAAAAACTGAAGTGTGTTTTCTCACTAAATAACGGAAATATTATCTTATCCTGGATAGATCTATAAACCTATTTCTGTTTAGGAAAATGAAACTACTGATTTACATAGAACTGTAAATTTGGAGTTGATTCCTAAAATAATAAATGTTAACTCATGATTTTTAACAGAATTTTTAATAGAATAATATATTTTCTTCTAGTACTTGTGTGCACATGCAAATATTGGTTCAAATTTATAGACAACGACTCCTTGTTCATTACTTTCTGGTTTTCTGGTTTTGTTTATTAGTAACAGTGGTTTCCACTCAGGATTTGAAATAGCAACACCTTGAAGAATCATAAAAGGGCATAATTTCTAGTCCAGTGCACAGATATTATCAGAAAGAAAACTCAACATACATAATTTCTGAATGAATTATGCATCTACAAGACTACAGAAATGGCAAAGACCCAGGTCACTGATTCTTAGCTTCACTGTTTTTCATGTAAGAGTAATGAGGGAGACAATGGAAAATGTAATATTAATTTTGTGTGGCCCACTCAAACCTTCTACTCACAAAACATATTTTTGTAGATTTTCTTAAACTCATACCAACCCATCAGTGACATCATTCTTTTAGTTTATGCACATGAAAGGAGACTTTTGCATTAGAAAAATAAAAATGTGCACCATCCAATATTAACCTTAGCCTAAAGCAAAACTGTAAGCCTCTGCTTGGGTAAAGCCAAGCAGATCTTGTAAAATAGAGCAGTTGATTTCCTTCCCAACAATTGATTTTTATTGTTCTTCATTCAAGGGATAAGTACATTTAAAGAGTATCTGCTGTATGTATTCCTAGAAAAAAAAAAACGAAAAGATCCATGTGGAAAAAGCAATTTGGAAATATTTCAATAGAAATATCTGCCAGTTTAACATAATCAAGAAAAAAAATTTTTGCATTTTCATTTGTGATCATAGTTGAAAATATAATGACAAAAGTACCCTGAAGAGCAACAAAAACGTTAGTAATTGTAATGAATTAAGAATATGGAATTAGTTGTGAGATTAGAAAATGGATTTATTTTGTCATAATTGTACATGTCACTCTGATTTTTCTTGCATTTACCCAGTGGCTTCTGTTTATACCACACTTTTTCTCCATGTATAAGGGTGTGTACATGCACACACGTATGTATGTGTGTGTATTTGTAAGAGAGAGAGAGAGAGAGAGAGAGAGAGAGAGAGCACCGAGGAGGACTAGCTATGGCTCTTTCCAAGTTCATCCATATCTTGTGTATCTTGAGATTTGGTGGGGACCTTAATGAATTGCCATTTCTCAAGAAGGCAATATCTGCAATACAGAGACTTCGGAATACAGCATCTGGTACATAAGTGTGTCTTTAACCCTGAACTAGAAAAGTGAACTTCTAATTTGAAAATGACCTACTTCCCTGGGGACATGGGAACTCTTATTGGACGCTGTGCAAATCCAATGCCCTCTCCTACCTGTCACTCATTTTTCTATGGGAAAAAAAACACTGATTGAGAATAAAATTAGGTTTTATAAAATCCCAATATTAACTTATTAATATGAAATGTTCTTATTCCTGCCCTCTAATACCATCCAACATAGTGTCTTTTCCCAGGTTACTGCAGTTAATTATCTGAGTAAAAGCAGCTCTGCTGTGTGAAGTTTTTCAGAGAAGTTCACCTTTCTCAAGGAGCAAATGCAAAGGGCACAGCAAGACACTTTCCCATTTTATAATGGGAAATTTATTCAAGACTTGTTTCTTCCATTTATCACCGAAGACATATTACAATTAGATGACTTCATTTGCACATAAGTAGCCTACAAACTCTTTGTCTTAAAAACTCCCCAGGTATTTACAGCATGTGTCTCTCTAGCTATTTTGTGTATCATTTTCACTGATTCACTTATTAAACAGCCTGACTCAGAGCTTACATGAAGACCATCAGCAGTAACGAAGCTAAGGCAGAGGACTTATGGGCTTCGTTAAGTCCTGCACAAGTAAGCAAAATCAAACCATGTACAGAACCCACCATCAGAACAAGTCTGCTTGCCTACTCCCAGATTAATTATCCTGCTACTGATTTATTTAATCATCACTTTTACAACAGTGTTGTGACAAAATTGAAAATTAAAAATTATAGGAAAGAGGTCTATTTCTAAACAACCTATCATGTTTCTGGTAGGAAAAATATGTTCATTTTCTATGATCTAAAATATCCTATATGGAAACCAATGCAACCATGCCCCATTACATCATATTACTTTATATGTCATTGCATTACCTTATGATGTCTCCTTTTACATTTCATTTATGTGGATGTGATTGAGTTTGTTCCTAGAATTATAAGAAAGTTGTCATGACATATTTCACACGGCTATATGGAAGAGACCAGCAAGACAAGAAATGCTCATCTGTGCAATGATAGTAGCACTAAACTGAGGAGGGTAATCAATGGCTTACTGATTGGCTAAGAGAGCCATTAGTGACAAGAAACCCTTAACTGGAACTGGGATCCATGGCAAAATCCTATGGGGACCAAGAACGTGGACTCCTAGGGGAAATTCCCACTACCAGAGAGTTACAGAGAGGCTAAACCTATTGGGTGCTAGACAAAATAGCAATGTTGTTTCATTTAACCTATATTGATCTCACTCTGTGATGGAGATTCTGTTTGTATTTTTCAGAAGGCATTGAGAGAGCCAGGGACAACTCAATTCCACCAACAAGACATTGGATGATGGCTGACATCTTGGCAGGAGACGAACCACCCCTGACCTTCACACAGGGCCCAAATGAAACCTATGAGAAAGTGATGAGACAAACAGGAGACCAATCACCACAGCAAGGCTGATAACCCATGAAAGGTCAATGGAGACAGACACCAACAATACCCAACACAACCCAGGTCAAAGGTCCAGAGATACCTATGATCTCAACAATAAATCTGACTTAAAACTCAGCCACTATGACTCAGGGAACTGAGAGGAAGAAGGGGCAAAAAGATTAAGAGCCATGGTTGGGGAGAATACCCAGAGACAATGCACAAAGGGGGAAGAAAAAAATGAAAGAAAACCTGGCTACCTCTGGTGCGGTTTATAACCCCCTAACCTATGGGCATATCCAGTATTCACACCAAGGAAGGACCCCAGTGGGTAGGGGAGAGAGAAGAGGGAAATGGGGACACATTCACAAGATTTGCTCATACAATGTATATACTTATTCATAATACAGATATAAAAATACAAAGGTTATGAGTATTTAAACTTAAAAAAGACTAAACTCCCAAATCAATACATTTATACCTTGTAAAACCACATAAAATGAACAACTTCTTACAGGGTAAGGTTCCTGAAATTTGAAAACATAAAGTGAAAACACAGACTTGTAATGAGAAGATGTATCTATATTACACTCCAGGAATGGGAAACAGGTAAACAAACAAGTAAGCAATGAAACTTAGTGCAAACTTAAATCTCAGAAGGTTTGCAGTCAGATCTTGTGGTTGTTTGAATGTATCTCCCCCCATAGTTTCAGGTCTTTTATTAAAGTTTCTAACTTGTGTCTCCAGGTGCCTGGCTGGAGGAGGTGTCACTGGGGGCAGAATTCCAGCCCAAAGGTATACAGAGAAGTCTGAGCTCTGGAAGCTTCCCTGCTGCTTGATGCTTTCTGTATGTGCTGATGTTGGTGTTTCGCTGGCAGTTTTTCTCTCTGCTTGGATCTGTGAAAAAGAGCCTGCATCTTCTGCCATCTATGAAACTCCGCCTGGATTGGTAAGCTTCAAATAAATCTCTTCCACCTCTAAACTGTGTCTGGTTTGGATGTTCCTCCCAGCAACGTGAAGCTCTCTAAAACAGATCTCAACTAAGCAATGGCAGGTCAAACAGCTCATCTATGTTTAAGAACACTGTTATAGTTATACAGCCTTTAGGTTAAATAAGGACAATGTATACTTTTCAAAGTTTGGAGCAGACATTTAAAACACCGTTTATGGCTTACTAGAGATACTACAATCTAGTAGGGATATAGCATGCATTTTACTGCGTAAAATATTTGGGTATGATGCAAACTGGGGAGCTATGGTGCCCATGAAGACATTTGCATTCCATGCTGCAGCACTGAGAAGGAATTTGCAAAGGTTTGTCTTCTTTCAAAAACTTAATATTTTAGGGCTGGTGAGATGGCTCAGCGGTTAAGGCATTTGCCTCCAGTGCCTAAGGCCCTGGGTTCAATTCCCCAGTACCCACATAACCCAAGCCCAGAAGGTGGTGGCCCTGGTGTGCTCTCTCTCTCTCTCTCTCTCTCTCTCTCTCTCTCTCTCTCTCTCTCTCTCTCTCTCTGCTTGAAAATGAGTAAATAAAATATTAAAAAAAACAAAAAAATTAATATTTTATAAACTCAAGGAGCCCAGAAACCAAACATTAGGTACATAAAAATAACAATCCTGTTTATAGCTTTTACTCAGGAATTGCTAAATAGAATGCAAATACATGTGTTCTCTAAAGGCTGTTAGAGGTGGTTCTATTATTGATGTTTATTAGTTGCGGTTGCAGCCATCAGATGCTCTGGAACAGTCTCACTAATGACATGCTGAGCTCTTGTTTCTGGTCTAAAATGTATTTAAGCCAGACTTTGCTGTGACAAACTTGACCCATCACAATGGGGGAACTCTCAAGTTCTGCTGGTTTGTCAAAAGTAATCTCTCGTCTAAACTCTGTAGTCTCAATGGTACAACAAAGTAGTTGGTTGGTTGTCAACATCTGGAATGAAGAAAAAGTTGCAGAGAAAACTTAGATTCGGAAACTTTTTAAACAATTAGAGAAAGTAGATACCATACCTAATGTTCTTAATGAAGAAAATGTTCAATCAAGTGATATATATTCATGGGCTGGATACATGGCTCAGTGGTTAAGGCACCTCCCTGCAAAGCCTAACAACCAGAGTTCAATTCCCCAGTAACCATGTAAAGCCTGATGCACAAAGTGGCATGTGGATCTGGAGTACATTTGCAAGGGCTAACTGCAGGAACCTGGCATGCTCCTTCTCTTTCTCTTCTTGAAAATAAATAAAATATATAAAAAACAACCATATATTCAGTGAAAGAATCTTCATATCTATTTTGTTAAATTACCTTTTGATAAATGAAATAAAAATATTTCTAAAAGTCTATGATATATGTAAATATATATCATGCTTTTAAATAATCATATGACTATTTAAATACAAACTATAATGTTGTATTATCAGACTCAAAACGTATAAATAAAGAGGAAAGAGGAGTTATATTATTGTGAAATTGATATATTTTTCTGAAATTAAGTCAATATATGTAAATGTTTTGAAAATCATAGGTATTTACTGAGAAACTATATTTGAACAAAAAAATTAAAATTGATAATAAAATGGTTTAGTAAAACTTTGATAACCTCATTTCATTTTAATTATTTTAAATTTTACAGAGAAGTTAGATATGAGAAAAATACAAATAATTAGATAATGGTTACTCATTGTAACCAGTGATAGCATTAAATGGGGATTGATTATACACTCAAAAAATAGATTCTTAGGCTGTTAAGTGCTAGAAAGATTTATCTATTTGCTATCTATAAGACACTGACTTTGAATTCAGCTACACATTAAAGTTCATATTAAATATGATGAAATAATTGAAATAAATAGGAGAAATAAGATACAGCTAACCAACAGCAAACAAAGAAGGTTAGACATGAAGAAAAGACCCAACAGTAAACCCTACAAATAGCCGTGAAGTAAAACAAAGAGCTATAGACAATCCAACAACTATAGTCATTGAGGTGATGAAAAACCCAGTAATATACACAAAATCAATAAACAGCCTGAATCATTGAAAAAAGAAACAAAGAAAATGAAAGATTACACGTTGTCAATATCAGAAAAAAGGAAAGACCAGAGATACTTATATGCATAGAGAAAATTATAAAGTATTACTAAAAGAAATTTAAAAATCTTTCAGTATAGTATATATACATATATGTATATATAAAGGTATATATGTATATACATTTTAAATGGTACAGAGAATTTAATAGTGTTAACATGACAATTTATTCTAAATTGATATTTAGATTTGATACAATCCAAACATAATTGAATAAGATATCTGTAGATATTCAAAGTAGATTCTAAGACACAGAGAGAAAATTAAAGAATTATGAATAGCAAAATAATGTTTTCAAAAGAAAAATTAGAAACACACTAAGTTTAAAGTGATTACAAATCTATAGTAATTAAAACAGCATTGACTTATGGATAATTATAAAAATCCTTTCAGGAAAAGAGAGTTCATAACTAGAGCTATGCATACACGGTCAAAGTGAAGACGAAATCGGTGGGAAGTATTAATATTCCCAATAAATGGTGCTAGACCAATTGAATACCACTGTGCCCAAACCCAAGGAGAAAGAAAAACTAACTTGGATGTTAGCAG